>CM038220.1:181577869-181660971 GCA_021442155.1 Cymbidium sinense
GACGGAGATCCCCATAACTCAAGACGATCGTCCGATTCGCCTATGACCCCATGAAAGGCCTCGACGGGACCACGCCAGATGTAGGATGGCGGGGGCCTGTGGCCCCATCTCTTCTGCCCACGGGCGCTGATCGGGCGCTGACGGGCCGCGATAAGAGTAATTCTCGCCATCTTCGACGCAGACCACACCAAGACTAAAGGCACCGATCCCATCAACTCCGCAGCTAGTTGCGGCGAGCAGATTAGATGGTGACCTCCCGAAGTCCCCTCGTTGCACTCCTTTGGGACGCCTGTTTGACTTCCGCTTCATTTGTATAATGACGCTTGCAGCGGCGCCAGAACTCCGCTGACGCCATCGACTTCAAAACGGCTTTCGACGGGCGCGTTTGATCAGCGGGCCGCCGCTGTTGCCGCTGCGCCGCCGAGATCCCCATAACTCACGCGACGATCGTCCGACTCTTCTATGACCCCTATTCCGGAAGGCTCGACGGGACGCCGCCAGATGTGCCGTAGGACCGGCCGTGGTCCCCGATTCCCGCTTCTTCAAGCTCCACGGGCGCCGCTGATCGGGCGCGCGACGTCAGCGATAAGAGCAATTCTCGCCTCTTCGACGGCACACACCACACCAAGGCACCGGATCCCATCAACTCCGCAGCTAAGCGGCGAAAGTGCATTAGATGGGTGACCTCCCGAAGTCCTCGTGGTTGCACTCCTTTGGGACGCCTGTTTGACTTCCGCCGCTTCATTTGTGGTATTGATCGCTTTGCCGGGCGCAGAACTCCGCTGACGCCATCGACTTCAAAACGGCTTTCGACGGGCGCGGGACCGTAAGATGGCCATGCCGCTGCCGCTGTTGCCGACGAGATCCCCATAACTTCAAACGACGATCGCCCGCCTCTATGACCCCATTCCTGAAGGCCTCGACGGACCACGCCGCAGATATGCCGTAGTGATCTGGCGGCCTGTCCCCGATTCCGCTTCTTTCGCTTCCACACGGGCGCTTGGACGGGCGGACGGGCCGCTGATAAGAGCAATTTCGCCCTTCTTCGACGGGTAAGCGACTACACCAGCACTGCACCGGATCCCATCGTAACTCCGCTAAGCGTTGGGCGAGAGCAAGATTAGATGGTGACCTCGAAGTCCTCGTTGCACTCCTTTGGGACGCCGTTTGACTTCCGCCATTTGTGGTATACGACGCTTAGCGGCGCCGAACTCCGCTGACGCCATCGACTTCAAAACGGCTGACGGGCGCGTTTATCGCATGGTTTCGCCACAAGGCTGTTGCCGCGACGGAGATCCCTATAACTGCCAAGACGATCGTCCGATATGACCCCATTCCGGAAGGCTCGACGGGACCACGCCAGAGATATGCCGAAGGTGATCTGGCGGGGCCGTCCCCATTCCCGCTTCTTCAAGCTCCATCGGGCGCTTGACGGTCGGCGCGACGGCTGATAAGAGTACTCTTCTTCGACGGTATACCACCAAGACAGCATCGATCCCCATCAACTCCGCAGCGGGCGAGCAAGTAGATGGTGACCTCCGGAAGTCCTCGTTGCACTCCTTTGGGACGCCTGTTTGACTTCCGATTTGTTGTATACATGACGCTTGTCGGCGCACGGGCCGTAACTCCGCTGATCGCCATCGACTTCAAAACGGCTGACGGGTGCGCCGGATCGAAGCTAAGCCATTTGCCGCGTGTTGCCGCCGCTGACGGAGATCCCCATAATCTCGCTCAAGACGATCGTCCGATTCTATGACCCCATTCCGGAAGGCTCGACGGGACCACGCCAAGGCAGTGCCAGATTCGGCGGCCCGATTCCCCGCTTCTTTCGCTTCCGGGCGCCGTGATCGCGCTGACGGCCGCTGGATAAGAGCAATTCTCGCCCTTCTTCGACGGCGACCACACCAAAGAGGCACCGATCCCATCAACTCCGCAGCTAAGCAGCGGGCGAGAAAGATTTCAGATGGGTGACCTCCGGAAGCCGCACTCTTTGGACGCCTCGGTTTGACTTCCGCTTCATTTGTGGTATACGACGCTTGTCTGGCGCCGTAACTCCGCTGATCGCCATCGACTTCAAAACGGCTTTCACGGGCGCTGATCATAGCGGCCAAGCGCTGCCGTTGCCGCCGCACTGAGATCCCCATAACTTCGCAGACGACGTCCGATTCGCCTATGCGACCCCATTCCTCGACACGGGACCGACGCCGCAGATATGCCAGACCGGGGCCCGTCCCCGATTCCCGCTTTCAAGCTCACCGGGCGCTGTTGACGGGTCGCGTGACGGGCCGCTGATAAGTACTCTCTTCGACGGTGCACCACACCAAAGACTGCACCGATCCCATCGTAACTCCGCTGCATGAGCAAGACGGATGGGTGACCTCCCGGAAGTCCTCGTTGCACTCCTTTGGGACGCCTGTTTGACTTCCGCTCATTTGGAGATATCGCCGCTGGGCGCGCAGAACTCCGCTGATCGCCATCGACTTCAAAACGGCTGACGGGGGCGCTTTGATCATGGCCAAGGCTGGCTGCGTTGCCGCCGACGGAGATCCCCATAACTTCGCGCACGATCGTCCGATTCGCCCCTATGACCCCATTCCGGAAAGGCCTCGACGGGGACCACGCCAGATATGCCGGTATCCGGCGGCCTGTCCCCGACCCCGCTTCGTTTTACCGCGCCGCTGACGGCGCGACGGCCGCGATATACTCTTCTTCGACGGGTGCACACACCAAGACCATGCACCGATCCCATCAACTCAGCTAAGCCGGGCGAGAGAAGATTGATGGTGACCTCCCGGAAGTCCCTCGTGTTGCACTCCTTTGGGACGCCTGTTTGACTTCCGCTCATTTGTGGTAAGACATACGCTTGTTTAGTCGCCGGCAGAACTCCGCTGACGCACTTCAAAACGGCTTTCGACGGGCGCGTTTGACGGCTGCGGCCGCGCGCGTCATTGGCCGCTGAGAGAGATCCCCATAATCCGCTGACGACGTCACCGGATCGCCTGCGACCCTATTCCCGAAGGCCTTCGACGGAACTGACGCCACGCGATGTGCCGTAGTGATCTGGCGGGGCCCGGCCCCGAGCCCCCGCTTTCGAAGCCACCGGGCGCCGCTGATCGGCGCTGACGGGCCGCGCGGATAAGAGCAATTTCGCCCTTCTTCGACGGTGCGACCACACCAAAGATCAGCACCGATCCCATCGTAACTCCAGCAGGGTTTAAGAGCAAGATTGATGGTGACTTCCTGAAGTCGTTTGCACTCCTTTTGGGACGTGTTTGACTTCCGCTCATTTGTGGTATAATGACGCTTTAGAGCATGCGGGCGCCGCAACTGACGCCATCGACTAAAACGGCTTTCGACGGGCGCTTGACCGGAAGGCTCAAGCCGCTGTTGACGGAGATCCCCATAACTTCGCAAGACGATCGTCCGATACCTTATGACCCCATTCGGAAGTCTCGACGGGACTGACGCCATAGATGTGCCGAGAAGATCAAGGGGCGGGTTCGGCCCGCTTTCTCCCCGCCGTCACGATGGCCCTTCGACCTGGCAGGCGCACCACACCAAAGACACAGCAATCGATCCCATCGAACTCCGCAGTTGCAAGCGAGAGCATCAGATGGGTGACCTGGGAAGCCCTCGCGGTTGCACTCCTTTGGGACGCCTGTGTTTGACTTCCGCTTCATTTGTGGTATACGACGCTTTGCCGCTGGCAGAACTCCGCTGACGCCATCGACTTCAAAACGGCTGACGGGCGGATCGCTATGCTGCTCGCTGCTGTCAAGGTTTGCCGCCGCCGCAGACGAGATCCCCATAACTTCGCGACGATCGTCCGATTCGCCTCCTATGACCCCATTCCGAAGGCTCGACGGGACCACGCCGCAGATGTGCGACCGGCGGGCCCGGCCCCCGATTCCCGCTTTCAAGCTTACCGCCTGACGGCGGACGGCCGCTGATAAGAGCAATTCTCGCCCTTCTTCGACGGCACCACACAAGACATCACCGGATCCCATCAACTCCGCAGTTAAGCGCAGCAAGATGGGATGGGGACCTCGTGGTTGCACTCCTTTGGGACGCCTGTTTGACTCCGCTTCATTTGTGGTATATCGCTAGGCCGCGGCGCAGAACTCCGCTGATCGCCATCGACTTCAAACGGCTGAGGGGCTGCGCCGCGGCTGCTCGCTGCAGCCGCGGTTGCCGACGGAGATCCCTATAACTTCGCGACGATCGTCCGATTCGCCTCTATGACCCCATTCCGAAAGGCTCGACCCACGCCACGCAGATGTGCCGAGGCGACTGGCGGGCCCGCCCCGATTCCCGCTTCTTCAAGCCTTACCGCCGCTGAAGGCTGGACGCCGCGATAAGAGCAATTTCGCCCTTCTTCGACGGGTGCGACCAAAGACCAAAGCACCGGATCCCATCAACTCCGCAGCTTGCGTTTGGGCGAGCAAGATTAGATGGTGACCTCCGAAGTCCTCGCACTCCTTTGGGACGCCTGTTTGACTTCCGCTTCATTTGTGGTATACGACGCCAGTTTCGCCGCAGAACTCCGCTGATCGCCATCGACTTCAAAACGGCGACGGGCGCTCGGATCGAGCGCTCGCTTGCCGCTGTTGCCGCCGACGAGATCCCATAACTTCAAGACGATCGTCCGATTCCTCTATGACCATTCCGAAGGCGACGGGATGCCACGCCAGATGCCGAAGATCCGGCGGGGTCTGGCCCCGATTCCCCGCTTCGTTACGGCGCTGACGGGCGCGGACGGCCGCGAGAGATTCTCCCTCTTCTCGACGGTAAGACCACACCAAAACCGATCCAACTCCGCAGCTAAGCGGTTTGGGCGAGAGCAAGATTAGATGGTGACCTCCCGAAGTCCTCGTTGCACTCCTTTGGGACGCCTGTTTGACTTCCGCTTCATTTGTGGTGATACGATCGCTTGTTACGGCGCAGAACTCGCGATCGCCATCGACTTCAAAACGCTGACGGGCGCGACCGAAGGCGCTGCGCTCGCGTTGCCGCCGCGGAGAGATCCCATAACTGCGACGATCGTCCGATTCCTCTATGACCCATTCCGGAAGGCTCGACGGGAGACGCCAGATGCGACCGGGGCGGCCCCCGATTCTTCGGTTTACCGCCCGCTGACGGGCGGCGCGACGGCCGCGATAAGAGCAATTTCGCCCTTTCGACGGGCGCGACCACACCAAAGACCGCAACCGATCCCATCAACTCCGCAGTTTAAGCTGGGCAGAGCAAGATTAGATGGGTGACCTCCGGAAGCCCTCGTGTTGCACTCCTTTTGGGACGCCTGTTTGACTCTTCATTTGTGGTATACGACGCTTAGTCGCGGCGCCGCAGAACTCCGCTGACGCCATCGACTTCAAAACGGCTTGACGGGGCGACCGCATGCCGCAAGGCCGAGTTGCCGCTGCGACGGAGATCCCCATAACTCACGACGATCGTCCGATTCGCCTTATGACCCCATTCTGAAGGCTCGACGACCACGCCAGATGCCGAGATCCGGCGGCCCGCCCCGATTCCCGCTTCTTTCCGGCCTGACGGGCGGCTGACGCCGCTGGATAAGAGTACTCGCTCTTCTACGATGGTGCGCACCACACACACCAGGTAATCGGATCCCATCAACTCCAGAAGCTGCAGCGAGCAAGATTAGATGGTGACCTCCCGAAGTCCTCGTGTTGCACTCCTTTGGGACGCCTGTTTGACTCTCCGCTTCATTTGTATACGGTTTGTACGGGCGCAGAACTCACATCGCCATCGACTTCAAACGGTTGACGGGCGCTGGATCGCAGGCGCTGCTGGCCGCTGCCGCGTGTTGCCGCCGACGGATCGCCATAACCCGCGACGACAACGATTCGCCTTTATGACCCCATTCCGGAAAGGCTCTCGACGGGACCACGACGCTGCGCAGATGTGCCGGCGATGGCGGCCCGCGGCCCCCGATTCCCGCTTTCGTTTTACCGGGCCCGGGGCGGCGCGCTGACGGCCGCGATAAGAGCAATTTCGCCCTTCTTCGACGGTGCGACCACACCAAAGACTGCACCGATCCCATCAACTCCGCTAAGCGTGTTTTGGGCGAGAGCAAGATGGTGACCTCCCGAAGTCCTCGTTGCACTCCTTTGGGACGCCTGTTGACTTCCGCTCGTGACGATCGCCTAGTTTACGCCAGTAACTCGCTGATCGCCATCGACTTCAAACGGTTGACCGGGCGCTCGGATCAGAAGGGCCGCTGCCGCGGTTGCCGCCGACGGAGATCCCCATAACTCGCGACGACGTCCGATCGGCCTCTATGACCCCATTCCGAAGGCTCGACGGGACCACGCCGCTGCAGATGTGCCGAGGCGATCCGGCGTCCATCCCCCGATTCCCCGCTTCAAGCTTACGGCGGCGACGGCATGATAAGAGCCTCGCTCTTCGACGGCACCACACCACAAGGCACCGGATCCCATCGTAACTCGCTGCTTGAGAGCAAGATTAGATGGGTGACCTGAAGCCCCGTGTTGCACTCCTTTGGGACGCCTGTTTGACTTCCGCTTCATTTGTGGTATAAGATCGCCGCAGTGCGCCGCAGAACTCCGCTGACGCCATCGACTTCAAAACGGCTTGACGCGCTGGCCGGCGCCGCGTTGCCGCACGAGAGATCCCCATAACTTCGACGACCGATTCGCCTCTATGACCCTATTCCGGAAGGCTCTGACGGACCACGCCAGCGCCGTATCCGGCGGGGCCGTCCCCGATTCCCGCTTCAAGCCTTACCGCCGCTGACGGGCCATGGACGGGCCGGATAAGAGCAATTTCGCCTTCTTCGACGGTCACACCAAAGACTGCACCGATCCCATCAACTCAGCTGCGGTTAAGTAGAGCAAGATTGGGGATGGTGACCTCCTGAAGTCCTCGTTGCACTCTTTGGGACGCCTGTTTGACTTCCGCTTCATTTGGTCGATACGCACGCTGGCCGCAGAACTCCTGACGCCATCGACTTCAAACGGTTGACGGGCTCGACGCTGGCTGCAAGGAAAGGTTGTCGCCGCGAGACGGAGATCCCCATAACTTTCAAGACGATCGTCCGATTCGCCTCTATGACCCCATTCGAAGGCCTCGACGGGACACACGCCAGATGTGCCGAAGGCTCTGGCCCCCCGACCCCGCTTCTTTCGTCACGGGCGCCGACTGACGGCGCGGACGGCCGGATAAGAGAGCAATTTCCTCTTCTTCGACGGTGCGACCACACCAAGACCAAGGTAACCGGATCCCATCAACTCCGCAGTTAAGTTTAAGCTTGGGCGAGAGCAAGATTAGATGGTGACCTCCCGAAGTCCTCGTGTTGCACTCCTTTGGGACGCCCCCGTGTTCGACTTCCGCTTCATTTGTGGTATAATGATCGCTTAGTCGCGGCGCCAGAACTCCGCTGATCGCCATCGACTTCAAACGCGACGGGCGCTGGATCAGAAGCATGCTGGCGCTGGCTGTCGCGCTGCGACGGAGATCCCCATAACTTCAAGACGATCGTCCGATTCGCCTCTGACCCATTCCGAAGGCTCGACGGACCACGCCAAGGCAGATGTGCCGGGCGATCTCCCCCGATTCCTTCTTCGGCTTACCGGCGCCGGACGGCGCGGACGCCGCTGATAAGAGCAATTTCTTCGACGGGTGCGACCACACCAAGACCTGCACCGATCCCATCAACTCCGCAGCTGCGCAGCCGGGCGAGAGCAAGATTGGGATGGGTGACCTCCCGGAAGTCCTCGTTGCACTCCTTTGGGACGCCTGTTTGACTTCCGCTTCATTTGTGGTATACGACGTTTAGTTTACGGGCGCCGCTAACTCCGACGCCATCGACTTCAAAACGCTGACGGGCGCCGGATCAGTAGCACGGCTCGCGGTTGCTGCCGCACGGAGATCCCCATAACTTCGCGCACGATCGTCCGATTCGCCCCTATGACCCCATTCCGGAAAGGCCTCGACGGGGACCACGCCGCAGATGTGCCAAGCGATCTGGCGTCCCCCGATTCCCGCTTCTTCAAGTTTTCCGGGCGCGCTGATGGCGCGCGACGGCCGCGATAAGAGCAATTTCGCCCTTCTTCGACGGTGCGACCACACCAGACCAAGCACCGATCCCATCAACTCCGCAGTTGTTGCAGCAAGCAGGCAGATGGGTGACCTCCCGGAAGTCCTCGTTTGCACTCCTTGGGACGCCTGTTTGACTTCCGCTTCATTTGTGGTATAATGACGCTTGGTCGCTGGCCAACTCGCTGATCGCCATCGACTTCAAAACGGCGACGGGGCGTCGGACGCATGTCAAGGCTGCCGCTGTTGCCGCCGACGAGATCCCCATAACTTCAAGACGATCGTCCGACTCTATGACCCCATTCCGAAGGCTCGACGGACCACGCCGCAGATGTGCCGAGGCGATCCGGCGTCTGCCTCGATTCCCCGCTTTCAAGCCCACGGGGCGCTGATCGGCGACGGACGGATAAGAGCAATTTCGCCCTTCTTCGACGCGCACCACACCAGACTGCAGGCCGATCCCATCAACTCCGCAGTAAGCGTTTGGGCGAGAGCAAGATAGATGGTGACCTCCTGAAGTCCTCGTGTTGCACTCCTTTGGGACGCCTTTGACTTCCGCTCATTTGTGGTATACGACGCGGTTGTTTACCGCAGAACTCCAAGGACGCCATCGACTTCAAACGGCTGACGCTGCCGGACCGCAGTAGCCTCCGGCTGCGCCAGCCGCACGGAGATCCCCATAACTTCAAGACGATCGTCCGATTCGCCTTATGACCCCATTCCGAAAGGCTCGACGGACCACGCCGCAGATGTGCCGAAGATCCGGGCGGCCCCATTCCCCGCTCTTCGGTTTACCGGGCCGACGGCGCTGACGGGCCGGATAAGAGCAATTTCTACTTCTTCGACGGGTAAGACCACACCAAAGACTGCAATCGATCCCATCAACTCCGCAGTTTTGCGACGAGCAAGATTATGGGTGACCTCCTGAAGTCCTCGTGGTTGCACTCCTTTGGGACGCCTGTTTGACTCTTTCATTTGTGGTATACGATCGCCTAGTTTACGGGCGCCGTAGAACTCCGCTGATCGCCATCGACTTCAAACGGCTGACGGGCGCTGACCGCTGCTCGCCGCTGCGCGACGAGATCCCCATATCTTCGCCGACGCTCTATGACCCCATTCCGAAAGCCTCGACGGGGACCACGCCTGCAGATGTGCACAAGGGGCCCGCGTCCCCGATTCCCGCTTTTCAAGTTTTACCGGGCCGATGACGGGCTGGACGGGCCGCGATAAGAGCAATTCTCTCTTCTTCGACGCGCGACCACACCGCAAAGGGATCCCATCAACTCCGCAGTTAAGCTGCGTTTGGGCGAGCAAAGACAGATGGGTGACCTCCGAAGTCCTCGTTGCACTCCTTTGGGACGCCTTTGACTTCCGCTTCAGTGGTATACGACGTTTCGCCGCGCAGTAACTCGCTGATCGCCATCGACTTCAAAACGGCTGACGGGCGCTGCGGATCGCGCTGCTCTCAAGGCTGTTGCCGCAGCCGCCGCACGGATCCCCATAACTTCGCAAGACGATCGTCCGATTCGCCTATGACCCTATTCCGAAAGGCTCGACGGGGACCACGCCGCCAGATGTGCCGTGAAGATCATCTGCCCCGATTCCCCGCTTCGTTTACCGCCGCCGCTGGCGGCGACGGGCCGCGATAAGAGCAATGTTCTTCGACGTGCGACCACACCAAGACTCTGCACCGATCCCATCGTAACTCCGCAGCAAGCTGCGAGAGCAAGATTATGGGTGACCGAAGTCCTCGTGTTGCACTCCTTTGGGACGCCTGTTTGACTTCCGCTTCATTTGTGGTATACGACGTTGTCAGCGCGCCAGAACTCGCTGACGCCATCGACTTCAAAACGGCTGACGGTTGGATCGGGCGCCGCTAGCGGCTGCTGCCGCGGTTGCCGCCGCGACGGAGATCCCCATAATCCGCGACGATCGTCCGATTCGCCTCTATGACCCCATTCCGAAGGCTCGACGGGACCACGCCGCGCAGATGCAAGGCGATCCGGCGGCCCGGCCCCGATTCCCCGCTTCAAGTTAACCGGGCGCTGATCGGCGCTGGACGGTCATGATAAGAGCAATTTCGCCCTTCTCGACGGTGCGACCACACCAAAGACTCACGGATCCCATCAACTCCGCAGTTTAAGCTGTTTAGAGCAAGATGATGGGTGACTCCGAAGTCCTCGTGGTTGCACTCCTTTGGGACGCCTGTTTGACTTCCGCTTCATTTGTGGTATACGACGCAGTTTAGCGCCGCAGTAACTCTGACGCCATCGACTTCAAAACGGTTTTCGACGATCGCAGTGCTGGCTTCGCTCGCTGTGTTGCCGCCCGGAGATCCCATAACTTCACAAGACGATCGTCCGATTCGCCTTTATGACCCCATTCCCGAAGGCTCTCGACGGACCACGCCGCGCAGATGTGCAGAAGCGATCCGGCTGCCCCCCGATTCCCGCTTACCGGGCGCCGCTGACGGGGCGGCTGACGGCCGCTGGATAAGAGCAATTGTTCTTCGACGGGTGCGACCACACCAAAGACCCTGCACCGGATCCCATCAACTCGCAGCTAAGCCGCAGCGAGAAAGCAAGATGGGTGACCTCCCGAAGTCCTCGTGGTTGCACTCCTTTGGGACGCCTGTTCTTCCGCTTCATTTGTGGATACGACGCTTGCGGCAGAACTCCTGACGCCATCGACTTAAAACGGCTGACGGGCGCTGATCGCATATGCTGCCGCTGCCGCGTTGCCGCTGCGACGGAGATCCCCATAACTCACGACATCGTCCGATTCGCCTTATGACCCCATTCCGAAGTTCGACGGGGACCACGCCAGCAGATGTGCCGAAGGCGATCTGGCGGGCCCCCCGATTCCCCGCTTCTTTCGTTTACCGGGCCTGACCGTGCTGGACGGCTGGATAAGAGTAATTTCTACTTCCTCGACGGGTGCGACCACACCAAAGACCGCACCTGATCCCATCAACTCAAGAAAGCTGCGTTTGGGCGAAAGATTCAGATGGGTGACCTCCCGGAAGTCCTCGTTGCACTCCTTTGGGACGCCTGTTTGACTTCCGCTTCATTTGTGGTATCGACGCTAGTTTACGGCGCCAGAACTCCTGATCGCCATCGACTTTAAACGGCTGACGGCGCGATCGCAGCGCTGCTGGCCGGTCCGGTTGTTGCCGCCGCGACGGATCGCCATAACTTCGCGACGATCGTCCGATTCGCCTTCTATGACCCTATTCCGAAGGTCTCGACGGGACCACGCGCAGATGTGCCGCGACCGGCGGCCTGCCCCCGATTCCCCGCTTCTTCGGCTCTTACCGGGCGCCGCCGCTGACGGCGGGCGCGGACGCCGGATAAGAGTACTCGTTCTTCGACGGTGCGACCACACCAAAGACTGCACCGATCCCATCAACTCCGTTGTTTGGGCGAGCAAAGATTAGATGGGTGACCTCCCGGGAAGTCCTCGTGTTGCACTCCTTTTGGGACGCCCCCGTGTTTGACTTCCGCTTCATTTGTGGTATACGTATCGCCTAGTTTGCCGCGGGCGCCGCAGAACTCCGCGATCGCCATCGACTTCAAAACGGCTTTCGACGGGCGCCGGATCAGGCTTGCTCGCCGCGGTGTTGCCGCCGACGGAGATCCCCATAACTTCGCAAGACGATCGTCCGATTCGCCTATGACCCCATTCCGAAGGCTCGACGGGACGACGCCAGATGTGCCGAAGATCCGGCGGGCCCGTGGCCCCATTCCCCGCTTCGGTTTCCGGGCCGCGACGGCGGCTATGGGCCGCGGATAAGAGTACTGTCTTTCTCGACGGTGCGACCACACCAGCACTAGTGCACCGGATCCCATCAGAACTCCGCAGTTAAGCGTGTTTGGGCGAGAGCAAGAGATGGGTGACCTCGGAAGTCCTCGTTGCACTCCTTTTGGGACGCCCCCGTGTTCGACTTCCGCTTCATTTGTCGGTACGACGCCTTTAGCTACCGCAGAACTCCGCTGATCGCCATCGACTTCAAACGGCTGACGGGCGCTCGGATCGCAAGCGCTGCCGCGGCCGCTGCCGCTGCGACGAGATCGCCATAATCTCGCGACGATCGTCCGATTCGCCTATGACCCCATTCCGAAGGCTCGACGGGACCACGCACGCGCAGATGCCGTAGCGATCTGGCGGGGCCCATGATCCCGCTTCTTCAAGCCTCGGGCGCTGGACTGGCGCTGACGCGATAAGAGCAATTTCGCTCTTCTTCGACGGTGCGACCACACCAAAGACTGCACCGGATCCCATCAACTCCGCAGCTAAGCTGCGTTGGGCGAGCAAGATTAGATGGGTGACCTCCGAAGTCCTCGTCCCTTTGGGACGCCTGTGGTTTGACTTCCGCTTCATGGTATACGATCATTTTACGCGGCGCTAACTCCGCTGATCGCCATCGACTTCAAAACGGCTGACGGGTTTGACCGTAGGCGGGCCAAGGCTACTGCGTTGCCGCCGACGGAGATCGCCATAACTCAAGACGATCGTCCGATTCGCCCCTATGACCCCATTCCGGAAAGGCTCGACGGGACCACGCCAGATGTGCAGATAGATCCGGCGGCCCGATCCCCATTCCCCGCTTCTTCGTTACCGGGCGCCGCCGACGGCGGACGGCCGCTGATAAGAGCAATTCGCCCTTCGACGCAATACCACCACGGCACCGATCCCATCAACTCGTAAGCGTGCGAGAGCAAGATTGGGATGGTGACCTCCCGGAAGTCCTCGTTGCACTCCTTTGGGACGCCTGGTTTGACTTCCGCTTCATTTGTGGTAAATGATCGCTTGCCGCTCGCTGGCGCCAGTAACTCGCTGATCGCCATCGACTTCAAACGGCTGACGGGCTGTGATCGCAGGCCGCTGCGCTACCGGCTGGCCGCCGCACGAGATCCCATAACTTCGCGACGATCGTCCGATTCGCCTTATGACCCCATTCCGAAAGGCTCGACGGGACCACGCCGCAGATGTGTAGGCGATCCGGCGGGCCCGGCCCCCATTCCCCGCGCTTCTTTCCGCCGCTGATCGGCGGACGGGCCGCGATAAGAGCAATTTCTCTTCTCGACGCGCGACCACACCAAAGACCTGCACCGGATCCCATCGAACTCCGCAGTTAAGCTGCTTAGAGCGCATTGATGGTCCCTCGTTGCACTCCTTTGGGACGCCTGCGGTTTGACTTCCGCTTCATTTGTGGTATACGTCGCAGTCATACGCCGCTGCCAACTCGCCATCGCCAAACGCTGACGGGCGTTTGACTGCGTTGCGCGCCGGTCGGTTGCATTGCCGCTGCGACGATCGCCATAACTTCGCGCATCGTCCGATTCGCCTTATGACCCCATTCCGGAAGGCTCGACGGGACCACACGCGCAGATGTGCCGAGGGCGACGGCGGGGCCCGGCCCCCATTCCCCGCTTTTTACCGCCGTTGATGGCTGCGCGGACGCCGCGGATAAGAGCAATTTCGCTTCTTCGACGGTGCGACCACACCAAAGACCAGCACCGGATCCCATCAACTCGCAAGCGCAGCGGTTTTGGGCGAGAGCAAGATTAGATGGGTGACCTCCCGAAGTCCCTCGTGGTTGCACTCCTTTGGGACGCCTGTTTGACTTCCGCTTCATTTGTGGTATACGACGCTAGCGCGCCGCTGGCGCAGAACTCGACGCCATCGACTTCAAACGGCTGACGGGCGCTGACGCAAGGCGCTGCCGCTGCGCCGCCGCACGGAGATCCCATAACTTCAAGACGATCGTCCGATTCGCCTCTATGACCCCATTCCGGAAGTTCGACTGGGACCACGCCGCCAGATGTGCCGGGCGATCCGGGGGCCCGCGCCCCGATTCCCCGCTTTCAAGTTACCGGGCGCTGACGGGGCGGCTGGACGGCCGCGATAAGAGCAATTCTCGCTTTCTTCGACGGGTGCACCACACCACACTGCACCGATCCCATCAACTCCGCAGCTAAGCTGCAGCTGGGCGAGAGCAGTAGATGGGTGACCTCCCGGGAAGCCCTCGTGTTGCACTCCTTTTGGGACGCCCCCGTGTTTGACTTCCGCTTCATTTGTGGTATACGTATCGCCTAGGTTGCCGCGGGCGCCGCAGAACTCCGCGATCGCCATCGACTTCAAAACGGCTTTCGACGGGGGCGCGTCGGACTGCAAGGCGCGGCTCGCGCGCGTCGCGTGTTGCTGCCGCACGGAGATCCCCATAACTTCGCGCACGATCGTCCGATTCGCCCCTATGACCCCATTCCGGAAAGGCCTCGACGGGGACCACGCCGCGCAGATGTGCCGTAGGCGCATCTGGCGGGGCCCGCGTCCCCGATTCCCGCTCTTTCGAAGCCTTACCGGGCGCCGTTGACGGGGGCGGCGCGGACGGGCCGCGGATAAGAGCAATTCTCGGCCCTTCTTCGACGGGTGCGACCACACCAGCACCAGTGCACCGGATCCCATCAGAACTCCGCAGTTAAGCGTGCTTGGGCGAGAGCAGTACTAGGATGGGTGACCTCCCGGGAAGCCCTCGTGTTGCACTCCTTTTGGGACGCCCCCGTGTTTGACTTCCGCTTCATTTGTGGTATACGTATCGCTGAGCCGCAAGCGCTAGAACTCATCGCCATCGACTTCAAAACGGCTTGACGGGGCTGTCGGACCGTATGCGGCCGGCCCGTGTTGCCGCCGACGGAGAGATCCCATAACTTCGCCAAGACGATCGTCCGACTACTTCCCATGACCCCATTCCGAAAGGCCTCGACGGACCACGCCAGATGTGCAGAAGACCGGCGTCTCAGTTCTCCCCGCCGGCTCCACCGCTGATCGGGCGCTGACGTCACGGATAAGAGCAATTCCTCTTCTTCGACGGTAAGCGACCACACCAAGACCAAGCAACCGGATCCCATCAACTCCGCTAAGTTGCCAAGAGAGATTTGATGGTGACCTCCGGAAGCCCTCGTGTTGCACTCCTTTGGGACGCGGTTTTGACTTCCGCTTCATTTGTGGTATACGTATCGCCTAGTTGCCGCGTGCGCTGCAGAACTCCGCGATCGCCATCGACTTCAAACGGCTGACGGGCGCTGTTTGATCATATGCTCAAGGCTGGCTTGCGCTGTTGCCGCCGACGAGATCCCCATAACTTCGCAAGACGATCGTCCGATTCGCCTCTATGACCCCATTATTCCTGAAAGGCTCGACGGACCACGCCACAGATGTGCCGGATGCGATCCGGCGGGGTCTGCCCCGATTCCCGCTTCTTTCGTTTACGGGCGCCGCTGATCGGGCGGCGCTGACGGGCCGCTGGATAAGAGCAATTTCGCCCTTCTTCGACGGGCAAACACACCACCAAAGCACCGATCCCATCAACTCCGCAGTTTAAGCTGCAGCCAGAGCAAGCATGGGATGGTGACCTCCCGAAGCCCTCGTTTGCACTCCTTGGGACGCCTGTTTGACTTCCGCTTCATTTGTGGTAATGACGCTTCAGTACGCGCCGCAGAACTCCGCTGACCATCGACTTCAAAACGGCTGACGGGGCGCGGATCGCAAGGCTGCTCGCTACAAGCCGCTGTTGCCGCCGCTGAGATCCCCATAACTCGACGACGTCCGACGCCTTATGACCCCATTCCGAAGGCTCGACGGGGACCACGCCGCGCAGATGTGCCGTAGGGCGCGATCTGGCGCCCCCATTCCCGCTTCTTCGGTACCGGGCGCCGCTGATCGGGCGGACGGCCGCTGATAAGAGCAATTTCGCCCTTCTTCGACGGTGCGCGACCACACCAGCCAAGCACCGATCCCATCAACTCCGCAGCTTAAGCCGGGCGAGAGCAAGATGGTGACCTCCGGAAGTCCTCGTTGCACTCCTTGGGACGCCTGTTTGACTTCCGCTTCATTTGTGGTATACGACGCCAGTTGCGCCGCAGTAACTCCGCTGACGCCATCGACTTCAAAACGGCTGACGGGCTGACCGCATGCTGCTACAAGGCCGCTGTTGCCGCGACGGAGATCCCCATAACTGCTGCGACGATCGTCCGATTCCTATGACCCCATTCCGAAGGCTCGACAAACGCCGGCAGATGCCGAGGCGATTCTGGCGGCTGCCCCGATTCCCCGCTTCTTCGAAGCCTTACCGCGCGCTGATCGGCGACGGCCGCGGATAAGAGCAATTCTCGCCCTTCTTCGGGTGACCACAAGACACTGCACGGATCCCATCGTCTCCGGTTAAGCGTGCTTCAGAGCAAGATTAGATGGTGACCTCCGGGAAGTCCTCGTGTTGCACTCCTTTTGGGACGCCCCCGTGTTTGACTTCCGCTTCATTTGTTGTATACGTAACGCCTAGGTTGCCGCGGGCGCAGAACTCCGCGATCGCCATCGACTTCAAAACGGCTTTCGACGGGCGCTGGTTTGACCGCATATGCTGGCCGCTGCCGCTGTTGCCGCTGCGACGGAGATCCCCATAACTTCGCGCACGATCGTCCGATTCGCCCCTATGACCCCATTCCGGAAAGGCCTCGACGGGGACCACGCCGCGATAGCTGCGATTCGCGGGTCGCCCCCGATTCCCCGCTTTCGGCTTACGGGCGCCGCTGATTGGCGGCGCGGACGGGCCGGATATACTTCGCGACGGGTGCGACACCAAAGACTGCAACCGGATCCATCAACTCCGCAGAAAGCTGCTAAGGAGAAAGACTAGGATGGGTGACCTCCGGGAAGCCTCGGTTGCACTCCTTTGGGACGCCCACTTCCGCTTCATGACGCTTTAATGCCGCGGTAACCGCTGACGCCATCGACTAAAATTTCGACGGGCGCCGGATCGCAGGCTGCCGAGCCCGCCGCCGCCACGGAGATCCCCATAACTCGCCACGATCGTCCGATCACTCTGACCCCATTCCGAAGGCTCGACGGGACGCCGCCAGATGGCCGAAGACCGCGGCCCGCCCCGATTCCCGCTTTTACCGGGCGCCGCTGATCTGGCGGACGTCACGGATAAGAGTAATTTCTACTCTTCTTCGACGGAAACACCACATCAAGATTAACCGGATCCCAGCAGCTAGCGACAGAGCGATTAGATTTGCTGACGGTTGCACTCCTTGACGCCTGTTTGACTCCGCTTCATTTGTGGTATATGACGCCGGCAGTGTCACGGCGAGAACTGCGCCATCGACTTCAAAACGGCCGACGCGCGCTACCGCTGGCCGCCGCTGCTGCCGCTGACGGAGATCCCTATAACTGCTGACGACGTCCGATTCGCCTATGACCATTCCTAAAGGCTCGACGGGCCGCCGCGCCAGCAAATGTCGTGAAGACTGGCGTCTCGCATCTTTACCGCCGCTGACGGCGCGACGCTGGATAAGAGCAATTTCTGCCCGACGGGGTCACACCAAATTCAGTTGTCGATCCCATCAACTCCAGCAGCAGCGAGCAGATTAGATGGTGACCTCCCGAAGTTCTCTGTTGCACTCCTTTGGGACGCGACTTCCGCTTCATTTGTGGTAGATGACGCTGGGCGCGCTGGAACTCGACGATCGACTTCAAAACGGCGACGGGCGCCGACCGCGAAGGCGGTGCCGTCACGCCGCTGCCCACGAGATCCTATAACTTCGCTGCGACGACCGACCGCCTCTATGACTTATTCCGGGCACGCCCTGACGCCAGAGCTTGCCGCATGATCCGCGGCCCCGCCCTCCCGCTTTCGTCGAGCGCCGTAGCGCCACGCGATAAGAAGCACGCCCTTCTTCGACGCACAAGACGTGATCCATCAATCGTTAAGCAGCGACATGTGACCTCCGAAGCTGCTGCACCGATTCCAGCGAGCACGTTAACTTTCAAGGACGCTATCGTTTGACCCGCTGACGGATGCCAGTGGCGGCCGCTACCGCTGCCGCTACGAGATCTAATTCAAGACGACCATCGCCTTTGTTATTCGAAGGCTCGACGGGCGCCGCCAGATAAAGCCGAAGACCGGGCGCCGCCCCTCGACTCGCTTTCCGGGCGCCACCGCCGCGCGACGGGCGCGATAAGAGTTGCCACCACAGAGGTAACGACCATCAACTATAGCAGCGCGAGAAGACAGACGGGTGACCGAAGTTCGTTGCACTCCTTTGGGACGCCTCGACTTCCGCTTCATTTGTTTGCGGGCGCCGAATGACGCCATCGCCATTCGCCGCCGACCGCATACGCTGCCGCTTGCCGGCCAAGACGGAGATCCTATAACTCACAAGACGTCGTTTGATGACCCCTTCTATTTCGGTCGACGGACCACGCCAGATGCCGTGAGGCGATTCCGGCGGCTCGAGCCCCCGCCTTTACGGGCGCTGACGGGGCGCGGATGCCGCTATGGAGAGCACTCGCCCTTCTACGACCACCCATTCCCGCCGATCCTGTAAGCGTAAGTTGGCGAGCAAGATGGTGACCTCGAAGCCTCGTAGTTGCACTCCTTTGGGACGCCTGACTTCCGCCATTTGTCGTGACGCTTAGGCGTTTGTTACGATCGCCATGGGGCTGGCGGGATCGCAAGGTGCTGCCGCCGGTCAACGGTGTTGCGAGATCCTCATAACTTCGGCAAGACATCACCCCGATTCGGCGACCCCATTCCGAGGCTCGACGGGACCACGCCAGAGGTCCGGCGATCCCGCATTCCCGCTTTCCACGCGCCGCTGACGGGCGACGCCGCGATAAGAGCAATTTCGCCCTTTCTACGACGGAAAGACTACCAAAGACTGGGCACCGATCCCATCAACTCAAAGCGCCGCGAGCAAGATTGATGGTGACTTCCTAAGCACTCTTTGGGACGCCGTTTGACTTCCGCTTCATTTGTGGTATGACGCCTTGTGTCACGGGCGCAACTCTGATCGCCATCGACTTCAAAACGGCTGACGGGCGTCGATCGCAGGCGCGCTGCCAAGGCCGCCGCCGCACGGAGATCCCATAACTTCAAGACGATCGTCCGATTCTCTATGACCCCATTCCTGAAAGGCTCGACGGGATGTGCCGCCGCAGATATGCGACGGCGGGCCGTCCCGATTCCCGCCGTTTCCACGGGCGCCGCTGATCGGGTACGACTAAGAGCAATCCTTCTTCGACGCACACACACCAGCACTGATCCCCAACTCAAGCTGGCGTCAGGATGGTGACCTCCGGAAGCCTCTGTTGCACTCCTTTGGGACGCGTTTGACTTCCGCCATTTGTGGTATACGATCGTTTATCAGCGGGCGCCGATAACTCCGCTGACGCCATCGACTTCAAACGCTTTCGACGGGCATCGCGAAGGCGCGTCAGCGTCGCGCCGCCGCTGCGACGGAGATCCCCATAACTCAAAGACGATCGTCCGATTCGCCTCTATGACCCCATTCCGAAGGCTTCGACGGGACTGACGCCAAGATGTGATGCGCGGCCGGCGGCCTGCCCCATTCCCGCTTCTGGCGCCCGGATCGCCGCTGACGGACGCCGCTGATAAGAGTACTTTCTTCGACGGTGCGACACACCACTGCACCGATCCCATCAACTCGGCTAAGCTGCAGCGCGAGCAAGATTGGATGGGTGACCTCCTCGGTTGCACTCCTTTGGGACGCCCCCGTGTTTGACTTCCGCTTCATTTGTGGCGACGCTTGTCCGCGGCGCAGAACTGACCGCCATCGACTTCAAAACGCTTTCGACGGGCGCGCCTGACCGCAAGGCGCTGCCGCTGCCGCCGCCATCTGCATAAGCCGCGCTGAGATCCCCATAATCTTCCATCGATCGCCCCATGACCATTCCCGGAAAGCCGACGGGAACGGCGCATCTGGCGGCCCGCCATTCCGCTTTTCGGGCCGCTGACGGCGACGGACGGATAAGAGTACTCGCCCTTCGACGGGCGACCACACCAGATTGGCACCGGATCCCATCAACTCAGTTGCTGCAGCGAGCAGATTTGGGATGGTGACCTCCGGAAGTTGCACTTCCTTGGGACTTCCGCTTCATTTGTGGTATGACGCCAGTTGTGCGCCAGTAACTCACGATCGCCATCGACTTCAAACGGTGCTTTCGACGGCGCGCGGGTTGCCGTTGCCGCGACGGAGATCCCTATAATCGCTGCGATCGTCCGACGCTTCTGACCCCATTCGACGGACCACGCAGATGTGCCGCAGGCGATCCGGCGGGCCCTCATTCCCCGCTTCTTACCGGGCGCTGCTGATCGGGCGCTGACGGGCCGCTGATAAGAGCAATTTCGCCTTCTACGACAAGCCGGATCATCGATCCAGCGCAGCTGGGCGAGAAGATTGGGGTGACCTCCCGGAAGTCCGCACTCCTTTGGGACGCCTGGAGTTTGACTCCGCTTCATTTGTAATGACGCTTTAGGTCGCCGGTTGTAACTCCGCTGACGCCATCGACTTCAAAGCCGACGGGCGTTTGACCGCAAGGCTGCCGCTGGCGTTGTCGCTGCCGCGACGAGATCCCTATAACTTCGACGACGTCCGATTCGCCTTATGACCATTCCGAAGGCCTCGACCGCGCTGATGAAGGCGATCTTCGCTGAGCCCGCTTTCCCGGGCGCCGTTGACGGGGCGATAAGAGTATACCTTCTTCGACGGCCACACCAAAGACCAAGGCACCGGATCCCATCGAACTCCGCAGCCAAGCGTGCTGATTGATGGGTGACCTCCCGGAAGCTCCTCGGTTGCACTCCTGGACGCCTGCGGTTTGACTTCCGCTTCATTTGTGGACGACGCTAGGGTCCCGCTGACGCTTATCGACTTCAAACGGCTGACGGGCTGCCGGATCGCATGCGCGTTCGCGCCGTCGCTGCGTTGCGACGCTGAGATCCCCATAATTGGCGACGTCCGATTGGCGACCCCATTCCCGGAAAGGCTCGACGGGACGCCGCCAGATGTCGAAGATCCGGCGGCCCCGATTCCTTCGTTTACCGACGGGGCGCCGACGCCGCTGGATAAGAGCAATTCTCGGCCCTTCTTCGACGGGTGCGACCACACCAAAGACCGGCACGGATCCCATCAACTCCGCAGTTGTTAAGCCAGCGAGAGTAGAGGATGGGTGACCTCCCGGGAAGCCCTCGTGTTGCACTCCTTTTGGGACGCCCCCGTGTTTGACTTCCGCTTCATTTGTGGTATACGTATCGCCTAGGTTGCCGCGGGCGCCGCAGAACTCCGCGATCGCCATCGACTTCAAAACGGCTTTCGACGGGCTGTCGGACATAAGGCGCTGCTCGCCGCTGGTATTGCGCCGCGACGGAGATCCCTATAACTCGCGCGACGATCGTCCGATTCGCCTTTATGACCCTATTCGGAAGGCTCGACGGGGACCACGCCAGATGTGCCAGAAGATCCGGCGGCCCGGCCCCGATTCCCCGCCAAGCCTTACCGCGCTGACAAGGCTACGGACGGGCAGCGATAAGAGCAATGGCCTTCTTCGACGGTGCACCACATGAAGACAAGCAGTACCGGATCCCATCGAACTCAGTAGAAGTATGAGTAGCTGGGAACCGCAGAGGCCGAATTAGACATGGCCAGAATCACACCTGCTGTGACCGCCGCCAGGTCAGAATTTGCCGCCATGGACGAATTGCCGGCGGGCCGCAGAATCGCCGCCGCCCCATCGTCGCAATGCCCGCCAGCTGACCTCTCAGGACTACTCACCATCAGACTCAGCGCCTGAACCGAACCGCTCGCCATTCTCGCGACCGCCGGTCAATCGCGCTCCACCGCCGGAGTTCATGCAGGCGAGTTTGACGGCCTTATGCGGCGCAGGCGGCGCTGCTGCCGGCGCGGGCTTCACCGCCTACGGGCACTCAGCTCTGTTGCCCCGGATGGATCCAGACTCAAATTCGCACTGCAGCATACCTACACGC
The DNA here is from genome assembly GCA_021442155.1 of Cymbidium sinense. NCBI lineage: Eukaryota > Viridiplantae > Streptophyta > Magnoliopsida > Asparagales > Orchidaceae > Cymbidium > Cymbidium sinense. Next base: position 181,599,792 of record CM038220.1, read on the forward strand.
GATTGCCGCAATGTGCCTTCCCGAAGTTATAATCTTGTATTCTATGAAGATTTGTTCTCTCAAAATGCTAAGTTGATGGACTCAAATTTCATTGAAGAATTTGCTATTTTCGTATTTGACATATATTTTGGATGATGAGATAATGTCACCCAAAAATAGCAACCGATACATCCTCGTAAAATTAACTGATCAAGCGAATCTCAAGGCATTTTCGTAAATGCTTCGATCTAATCACCGCATTTCAAGTTTACAATAAACCGACCGCCTCGATGAGACTAACATAGAACATCAAGCATAGTCCGATCCGAGCTCGAATCGACTGATCAAGCTATCGGGCATGAAAATGGATCCCGATCACCAAATGGTCACCAAAATCATATTTATAGTCAGATCGAGAGGCTCGTCAAGACGAATCCAACGAATCCAAGATCACCCAATTCGACATCATTAAGGCACCCAGATCATCAAAATACACCGTCCGATCAGGGATCGTGACCGGTCCGATGGGAGTGGTTGAGTTTTCCACGAATTTACAAGGCTCGCCACTCCCAAAAAATCTATAAATAGAGCCTCATTCTCACCTGAGGGGACCGATTGAAGACCGAGAGCTCGAGAACCACCACACTCGACGCCGATTTATCTATCACCACCGCTACCACCAAGAAGTGTTCAAGATCGAGAGTCGCCTCTGGGGAGATCGCCGTGAGGACTAGAAAGAGCCGCTTTTTCTCCTCAAGATCAAGAGGTTGCTCCTGTAAGATCCTCGCCGCTTTTGGGAAACTTCTCCCTTGGGGAGTTGACCGATATTGTATTTTTCTACACTCGAATAATATTTCGCCTCAGAAACACCTTTCTCCAACTAACGAGAAGCAAGGACCTCAGATCTTTGAACACATAGTGAAAGTTCTACGCATCGGGCAAGGCCCTCGCGGAATGGAGTTCTGGCGCCATGAACCAGCGACACGATACAACAAATGAAGCATAAGTCAAACACGGGCGCCCAAAAGGAGTGCGACACGAGGTCTTCCCGGGAGGTCACCCATCCTAGTACTGCTCTCGCCCAAGCACGCTTAATCGCGGAGTTCGATGGGATCCGCAATCGGTGCGGTGGTCGCACACCGGAAGGCCGAGAATTGCTCTTATCCGTAGTCTGCCCGCCCGGCCAACGGCTACCGGTAGGCTTCAAAGAGCTGGAATCGGGATACGGCCCCGCCAATGCGCCATGGCATCTGCGCTGGCGTGGTCCCGCTGAGGCCTTTCCTGAATGGGGTCATGAATCGACGATCGCGGCGCTGGTTATGGCGATCTATAACACGCGACGCGATGAAAAGCGACGCTTGCGCCCGACGACTTCACAAAAGCCGCTTTAAAGTCGATGGCATCGCGAGTTCTCATGCGCCCGCAAACTAAAGCGAGCACGATACAACAAATAAAGCTGAAGTCAAACACGGGCGCCCAAAGGAGTGCAACATGAGGACTTCGAGGTCACTTCGGAGTGCAACACGAGGACTTCCTAGGTCACCCATCGCCTCGCCAAGCACGCTTAACGCAGAGTTCGATGGGATCCGGCACGGTGTCGGTGTGGTCGAACCCGCCGGGAAGGGCCGAGAATTGTTTTATCCGCTGCCCGCCCCAAGGCCGTCAACGGCTACCGGTAGTGCTTCGAAGAGCGGAATGGATCGGACGGGCCAGATGCGCTATGGCTACTCCTGGGCGTGGGCCCCGCCGAGCCCTTTCCGGAATGGGGTCATAGGGCGACCTGGACGATCGCGGCGCTGGTTATGGGATCTCGCAAGAAGAACACGCGACGCCGACGCTGAAGCGGCCAGCCCGACGCTACCCCGAAAGCGCTTTGAAGTCGATCGCGGAGTTCTCAGTTCATGCAAACTAAAGGAGCACGTGATACCACAAATGAAGCGGAAGTCGAACACGGGGGCGTCCCAAAAGGAGTGCAACACGAGGACTTCCCGGGAGGTCACCCATCCTAGATCGCTTCGCCAAGCACGCTTAATCATGGAGTTCGATGGGATCCGCACCGGTGCGGTGTGGTCGCACCCGGCGAAGGGCGAGAATTGTTTTATCCGCTGCCGCGCCGCTTCGCCAATGGCGCCGCGAAGGCTTCGAAAGAATCGGGGACGGCCAGATGTTTCCGATATCTACGGGCGTGGTCCCCGCCGAGGCCTTTCCTGAATGGGGTCATAGGGCGACCTGGACGATCGCGGCGCTGGTTATGGGATCTCGGCGGCAAAGAACACGCGACGCTGAAAGCGAAGCCGCGCTTGCGTCCGACGCTCCGAAAAGCCGCTTTTGAAGTCGATGGCATCGCGGAGTTCGGCGCGCGCTGCAGCAACCAGCGACACGATACCACAAATGAAGCGGAAGTCGAACACGGGGGCGTCCCAAAAGGAGTGCAACACGAGGACTTCCCGGGAGGTCACCCATCCTAGTATTGCTCTCGCCCAAGCACGCTTAATCATGGAGTTCGATGGGATCCGGCACCGGTCGGTGTGGTCGCACTGGCCGAAGAAGGGCCGAGAATTGTTTATCCGCTGCCCGCCGCCTCATCAATGGCGCGGAAGGCTTCGAAGAGGAATCGGACGGCCCGCCAGATGCGCTACTTACATCTGGCGTGGTCCCCGCCGAGGCCTTTTCGGAATAGGTCATAGGGGCGAATCAGACGATCGTGCGGAAGGGATTCGCGGCGGCAAGAATATGACGCTGACGCTGAGCCGCGCTGCACCGACGCACCGCCGAAAGCCGCTTTGAAGTCGATGGCGATCGCGAGTTCTCGCCGCTGCAAACCAGCGATAATGATACAACAAACGGAAGTCAAACACGGGGGCGTTCTAGAAGGAGTGCAACACGTGAACTTCCCGGGAGGTCACCCATCCTATCGCTTCTCGCAAGCACTTAACCGCGAGTTCGATGGGATCCGTGCACGGCCGGTGGTCGCACTGTCAAGAAGGGCCGAATTTTTATCCGCGTCGGCCCGCCGCTTCGCCATCGGCGCTGCGGCTTCAAAGAGCTGGAATCGGGGACACGGGCCCCGCCAGATGCGCTACGCGACAGCTACGGGCGTGGTCCGGCCGAGGCCTTTCCTGAATGGGTCATAGGGCTAATCGACGATCGTGGCGCTGGTTATGGGATCTCCGGCGGCAAGACACGACGCTGAAGGAAGCCGCTTTGCACCGACACCCTCGAAAGCCGCTTTTGAAGTCGATGGCGATCGCGAGTTCGCGCTACCGCGACAAACTAGCGATGCAACAAATGAAGAAGTCAAACACGGGCCCCAAAAGGAGTGCAACACGAGGACTTCCTGGGAGGTCACCCATCCTAGATCGCTTCGCCAAGCACGCTTAATCGCGGAGTTCGATGGGATCCTGCACCGGTGTTTGTGGTCGCACTGGCCAAGAAGGGCCGAGAATTGTTTTATCCATGTCCGCTGCCTCATCAACGACGCCCGTAAGCTTCGAAGAACGGAATCGGGATACGCCCCGCCAGATGCGACATTCGGCTGGCGCCGAGGCCTTTCCTGAATGGGGTCATGGACCTGACGGCGCTGGTTATGGAGATCTCCGTAAACATGAGACGCCGAAGCGAGCCTTTGCACCGACGCTCGCCGAAAGCCGCTTTGAAGTCGATGGCGATCGCGAGTTCGGCCCGCAAACTAGCGACACGATACAATAAAGGCAAGTCAAACACGGGCGCCCAAAAGGAGTGCAACACGAGGTACTTCCCGGGAGGTCACCCATCCCATCGCTTCTCGCCAAGCACGCTTAATCATGGAGTTCGATGATCCGGCACCGGTGCCGGTGTGGTCGCCTGAAGAAGGGCCGAGAATTGCTCTTATCCGGCCCGCGGCCGCCCCATCACGGCCCGGTATCCAAGAGCGGAATCGGGATCTCGCCAGATGTGCCACGCAACACCGCTGGCGTCCCCGCCGAGGCCTTTAATGGGGTCATAGGCGAATCGACGATCGCGGCGCTGGTTATGGATCTCCGCGGTAAAGAAGAACACGCGACGCTGGCTGAAGCGCGCTTGCAACCGACGCACCCTGGCCGAAGTTTTGAAGTCGATGGCGATCCGGAGTTCACGGGATGCCCTAAAACTAGCGATACGATAACAAATGAAGCAAGTCAAACACACGCCCCAAAAGGAGTGCAACACGAGGACTTCCCTGAGGTCACCCATCCTAGATCGCTTCACCAAGCACGCTTAATCATGGAGTTCGATTGATCCGCAAGACCGCGAGTTCGATGGGATCCGCAGGTGTGTGGTCGCACCCGTCGGGGCCGAGAATTGTTTTATCCGGCCCACGGCCCCATCATCGCCCCGGTAAGCTCGAAGAGGAATCGGGATATGGCTGGCCAGATGCACCAAGACATCTCACGGTGGTCCCCGCCGAGGCCTTTCCTAATGGGGTCATAGGACCTGACGGCGCGGGTTATGGCGATCTCGGCGGGAAAGACGCTGACGGAAGCTGAGCCGGCTCCGACGCATCCCCGCCGAAAGCCGCTTTGAAGTCGATGGCGATCGCGGAGTTCATGGCCCGGCAACCAGCGATACATATACAACAAATGAAGCGGAAGTAAAACACGGGGCGCCCAAAAGGAGTGCAACACGAGGACTTCTCGGGAGGTCACCCATCCTAGATCGCTTCCCAAGCACGCTTAACCGCTGGAGTTCGATGGATCCGGCACCGGTTCGTGTGGTCGCACTCAAGAAGGGCCGAGAATTGTTTTATCCGCATCGCCCGCCGCCTGCCATCGGCCACCGGAAGGCTTCGAATCGGGACACGGCCCCGCCAGATGCGCTATGCACATCTCATGCTGGTCCCCGCCGAGGCCTTTCCTGAATCATAGGGCGACCTGACGATCGCTGGTTACGATCTCCGCGGGTGAAAGACACTGACGCTGAAGCGCTGAAGCCGTGCTGCAACCACGATCCCCGCCGAAAGCCGCTTTGAAGTCGATGGCGCTGAGTTCTGCGGGCTCCGGCAAACTAGCGATATACAACAAATGCAAAACACGGGCGCTCAAAAGGAGTGCAACACGAGGACTTCTGAGGTCACCCATCCTAGATCGCTTTCTCCCAAGCACGCTTAATCCGCGAGTTCGATCCGGATCCGCACTGCGTGTGGTCGCACCGACAAGAAGGGGCCGAATTGTTTATCCGCCGCCCGCCGGCCACAAGGCTCGTAAGTGCTTCAAAGAAGGGAATGGGGACGGCCCGCCAGATGCGCCTATGACACCTATGGCGTGGTCCCCGCCGAGGCCTTTTCCGAATGGGGTCATAGGCGACCTGGACGATCGGCTGGTTATGGGGATCTCGGCAAGAACACGCTGACGCTGCCGAAGCCGCGCCAGTCCGACGCATCTCGCCGAAGCCGCTTTTGAAGTCGATGGCGATCGCGGAGTTCATGCCCGCTGCAACCAGCGATATATACAACAAACGGAAGTCAAACACGGGCGAAAAGGAGTGCAACACGGACTTCCCGAGGTCACCCATCCTATCGCCTCGCCAAGCACGCTTAATCGCGAGTTCGATGATCCGGCAGACTGGTGGTCGCACCCGACAAAGAAGGGGCCGAGAATTGTTTTATCCGCTGCCCGGCCGCTCAACGCGCCCGGTAAGGCTTCGAAAGAGCGGGAATCGGGGATACGGGCCCCGCCAGATGCGCCTACGGCACATCTGCGCGTCGTGGGCCCCGCCGAGCCCTTTCCGGAATGGGGTCATAGGGCGAATCGGACGATCGGCGCTGGTTATGTCGATCTCGCGGCGCAAAGAACACGCTGACGCTACGGATGAAGCCGTGCTGCCCGACGCACCCGAAAGCCGCTTTGAAGTCGATGGCATCGGAGTTCGCGATGCCCGCTGCAACCAGCGACACGTATACAACAAATGAAGCGGAAGTCAAACACGGCCCCAAAAGGAGTGCAACACGAGGACTCTGAGGTCACCCATCCTATCGCTCTCGCCTAAGCACGCTTAATCATGAGTTCGATGGATCCGGTGCACGGTGGTGCACCCGTCGAAGAAGTGCCGAATTGTTTATCCGCCCCGTCCTCTCCATCGCTAACCGAAGAGCGAGAATCGGGGACACAGTCGCTATGCGCTTACTGCTGCCTGGTGTGTGTGGCCGCACCGAAGAAGTGCTGAATTGTTTTATCCGCATTCGCCCGCTCCCCCGCCATCGTACGCATTTCGAAGAGCGAATCGGGGATGTCGCGATGCGCCACGGCATCTCAAGGCGTGGTCCGCCAGGCCTTTTCGAATAGGTCATAGGGCGACGAATCGCGCGCGGCGTTATGACGATCTCCGTGGGTAAAGAATACTAACGCTGCGGCGAAACGAGCCCCGCCAGCACGCGACCCCGTCGAAAGCCGATTTGAAGTCGATGGCGATCTCGGAGTTCGCGGCTACCAAAGAACTAGCGATACAACAAATGAAGCGAAGTCAAACACGGGCGCCCCAAAAGAAGTGCAACACGAACTTCCCGAGGTCACCCATCCGCATCGCTTCAAGCACGCTTAATCAAGGAGTTCGATGAGATCCGGCATGCGGTGGTCGCACCACAAAGAAGGGCCGAATTGTTTTATTCTCGGCCCACGCTGCCCCATCATCTACGGTAAGGCTTCAAAGAGCGAATCGGGACACGCCGCCTCATGCGGCAGCGTGGTCCCGCCGAGGCCCTTTCCGAATAAGGGCGAATCTGGACGATCGCGAAGTTATGACGATGGCGAAGAACACGCGGACGCCAGCTGGCGCAGCGCTTCCGACGACCCCTAAAAGCCGCTTTGAAGTCGATGGTGATCACGGAGTTCTCCGAAACTAGCGATACATATACAACAAATGAAGCGTAAGTCAAACACGGCGCCCAAAAGGAGTGTAACACGAGGACTTCCCGGGAGGTGACCCATCCTGATCGCTCGCCCAAGCACGCTTAACTACGGAACGGTGGATCCGGCACCGGTGCCGGTGTGTCGCACCCGAAGAAGTGCCGAATTGCTCTTATCCGCAGCCTCGCTCCCGCCATCGGCCTAAGCTTCGAAGAGCTGGAATCGATGTTCTGGGCGATGCGCCACGGCACATCTGCCGTGTCCCCAAGAGCCTTCAATGGGGTCATGCGGACCTAATGATCGCATGAAGAACCACAAACCCTAAACCCTAAATCTTAAACTAACCCTAAACCCAAAACCCTAAAACTAACCCTAAACCCTAAACTTTGAATAAAGATGTCATTAGAAGTAGATCTAAGGAATGACTTAATCCCAACATAGTTATGGTAGCAAAATAAAATGTCTTCAAGAGACATTGCCTTGACTATTAAAGATTTGAATACCCTAAACTCTAATCCTAATTCATATTATAATACCATATATTAAGTATAATGTTGCATCATATATTTGAGCATGTAGTGATGTATTATTGGATGTTATAAGATGTTTTGAAATGTTTTAGTATATTATGGTATTGTACCCTATGGTCTATATTAATATAAATCATAAAAATATTGGTTTAATAAATTGGATGATGAAATTTGTTAAATTTGAAGTGGGAATTAGGTTTTAGTACCAAAGGTGTGCTACACCACTTGTAGTCTAAAAAGTAAGATTTTATGTTCTAAATAATTATTATATGTTGTAGCATAGTATATCATCATATATCATAATATATTATTCTGTGAATTTTAAATTCATTTAGTATTTTATAATCATGCAGTAGAGCCTACTATAGCATTATTTATAAAAATGTAGATTTAGACTTCAAAATGGTGGAATTTGGCCAAATTCATAATAGGTAGAGCATGACATCATAATATATTGTTTCAATTTAAAATATGTAAGTGATACAACTAAAATATAAAGTTTTTTCTTATTTAGACTAATTTTATGATTTTTTATCTTAAGTAATCCTTTTTGATGTGATATTCAATATAATATAATATAATATGTTATAGTGTATTATAATATAGGATTCTATAACATAGTGTAGCATCATGCATTATAGCATACTATTGTGTATTACTACTTGTTGTTAAGCATATTTTAGTTTGTTATAGTATGATGTAGTAGAGTTTGTATATAATTCATAAAAAATTTTGATTTATAGTGAGATGATGGGATTTGGCCAAATTTAAGGTAAGCTTTAGGGAACATCATTAGGGTGTGTGTTATGGTGTCATTTAATAAAAAAAAATGGAATTTTGCATCCAAAAGAAATGTTCATTTTCAACCAAATTTTTAATTATTTTTGCTTAAAGTGATTCATTTTAAGGTGTAATGTAAGATAACATATTATATGAAAGCATATTAAAATATAATGTGTAACAATATATACTTCACATAATACACACACAACACACACACACATATATATATATATATATATATATATATATATATATATATATATATATATATATATATATATATATATGAATGTGGTGGTGTGTTACTAAATGTTATCATATTTTAGTATGTTTTACTTTTGTTATAATATTGGGTCAAAACTCACAAAAATGTTAATTTGAAGGTTGACATGGAAGAATTTGACAAAATTCATGGCACACACTAAGAAGCAACAAAAAAATTATGTTATTTTGTACCAAATTTTAATAGAAAATTAATAATTTTACATCTAAAATGAACATTAGTCATATTTTGAGAAAATTTTATTATTTGTTACTTTTAAGTGATTCTAATAAGGTGTAATATTAGACAAAATACTATATTATAGGAAATTACAATATAACATCATATATTATAATATAATATAGTGTGTTAATTATAATTTAATATGTTTTGCATGATATTATATAGTTAGTTTGAGCTTGCACCATCACAAATTATAAAATGTTGATTACAATGTTAAGATGATGCAATTTGAACAAATACATTATCAGGCTTTTGGTTGAAGTATTAAAGGTGTGCATAAGAGAAGAAATAAGATTTGATGAGAATTCCAAGTCAAGGACATGCAGGGAGATCGTTAGGGGATCACACATGCATTGGACATGACATGTGAGGGGTCTATATCGAGGGAATAGAAGGAGAAAATCTGTTAGGGATAATGTTTGAATTTGATTTAATTATATGATTTATGGAAAGAAGACCCGCTAGAGATAAGAATCTATAATCCAATGGGGATTAAGATCGAATTGACTTTAATTTATTTTGTTTTAATTGAAGTGGAGGCATATCTGCTAGAGATATGGGCTCGAGTCCGCTAGGGATCAGGTATATGAACCTTCCTCTAGGAAGCAGTTTGGGCTATCCAGGGATTGAGATTTGAGTTTGATTTCATAGATTTATTTTGGGATGTATCCACAGAGATAAGTTTGGTTGGATTTCTTTGATTTAGACTCTATTGGGGGAGTTGGTTTAATTTTGTTTCACTAGTGAGGTTGGTTTTGAATTTGATTTGTTTGCTTAACTTGTTTATATATGATTTAGGGCTCCACTAGAAAGAAGGGTGTGATTTAACTCCACTAGGGAAAATCAGATTGGGTTTAATTTAATTTGAGTTAATGTATGGACTTTGTGGGTGTGCGATGGACCCACTAAGAAGGGGTTATATCAACCTTGACCTACCTTAAGTTTACAAATCCAAAGGGATAGTCTGTTGGCTGCAGGGTAGAGCTAGCCAACCTAAGGGTTGCCTTTCAATATGTAACTACTATGCTAGGAAGAAGGCATAGCAGACTTACATTCCAAAGCAAGGAACAACCACTGGGGTCACCTATTAGATGCACAACAAATCAAACCTGACCTAGGGAGACTGCTGAGTGAATGTCGCTTGGTACTTATGTCAACTCAAAAGTAGTCAAGATTAATTTTATCTTAATTTCATGTGATTTGATATGGTTTGTTTCATTTATTTTGATTTCAAATTGAGGGCATATTCACTAGGGATGTGAGCTCAGTCAAATTTGATAGATTTAATTTATGGACCATGTTGATGTGTCATGGACCCACTGAGAAGGGGTTATATCAGACTTATCCTATCTCAAATTTACAAATCCAAATAGATAGTTTATCGGCCATGAGGTAGAGCTAGTAAAGTGTTGGGAGGAAGGCAAGCTTTACATCTTCTAAAGGGGAACAACCGGGGTGTTGTATAGCACAATAAATTGAACCTAACTTAGCGACTATGAGTGAATGTCTTGGGGACTTATATCAACTTAAGAGTAGTCAAGTGATTCTATAAGGAGTTTTGCTAACGCCCTAAAGATAGAATACCGCTAGAAAAGGTACTAGGGGTGTCCTCCTAATCCACAAGTGAATATATATTTATTTATAAAGTGGACCATGTTGGTGTGTGAGGGACCATACTGAGAAGTGGCTATGTCAGCCTTGACCTATCTCAGATTTGGGACCAAGGAAGAATCTGCACATCCACAAGATGGATTCTCCAACCACAAGTATGGTTGCTAGGAAAGGGGAACCATTGAATCCGATAGTAAACCAGGTAGTGTCTAAATGGGGTCGCAAAGGACATGATCCAAATATAGTGCCCATAGGGGAAGTGCTACTAGGGGCATTATCCTGAGCCCTGTAAAAGAAAGCCTATAGGTGTACGTTGGTCAACTCAAGGAGAAAGCATAACAAACTTACATCTGCCATGAGTGGTGTATCCTAAGGTACAAGAACCAACCAACCTAAGGTGTATCCATCATAATGAGTGGTGTATCCATCAGCATAGTTAGAACCAACCAACCTAAGGTGCCCATCAATGTGCAATGATCGATCTGGAAAGAAAGCATGTAGGCTTACAACTATCCAAGCAGAACTGATCATCAGAATAGTCTATTATCGATGGGACAAATGTTATCTGACCTCGAGTGACTACTAAGTGGGAGGAGGAAGGACCGACCACTTGAAGCATTCATGAGGGAAGGAGCACTAGGGGACTTATCCTAAACCTCAAATATACTGACCTTTAGTGTAAGGCTAATCTAAGAAGAAAGGATAGCATACTCACATTCTCTTAATGAAGCCAACATGAGGTAGCTAGGCCACACAAGAAGGCCTACCAAACTAATAAGGCGCTTATCTGTGGGGACCAAGTAAGGAAGGAAAGTGTAGCGACTTACATCCTCCAAAGCAAGAAGACCAGGGTGACCACTAAGGGCGACATGTCGCCCGACCTAGTAGCTATCTGAGTGTCAGGGGCATCTCAACTCAGTAGCTCGAGATAAAAGATATGTCTTTGCTTTATATGTTTATGTGTAGTTTATGTCTGTGTTGTGTTGATGAAAGATAGGACACCGCTCGAGTTTCATACACCTACCCTAAACACATCGTGGCATATTCACAAACAAGAATACTTTCAACATGGAAGAGATTGAATTCAAAATGGAATTTTCATTGATGATAACTATTTTCAAAAATGATTTATAATATTTATTTAAGTATAGCCCATTGATTAGAAGCATTAGGCTCTTTCTCTTATGATTAATAAGTTGATAAGATTCTCCTTGGTAGGCCTACTCTATGGTGAAAGGGCCTTCCCAAGTGGGTTCAAACTTCCCTCCCATATTACGATGGGCAACAATTGGTCTCGTTAGAACTAAAATAAGCTCTCCTACTTGAAAAGCTCTAAGACAGACCAACTTGTTGTGAGCTTGAGTCATTTTAGCTTTGTACAACTCAAGATTTTGGCATACTAGCAGGAATCTCTTTTCTAAACCTTTAAGCTTTTCTAATTGTAACTTGGTGTCACAGATCTTGCTACCCACAACTATCCTTAGTGATTGGACTCTAATGGTAGAATAACGACCCATACACTAAGGAGAAAAGAGTAGAAATTGAGTTCTATATGTGTGATAGGCTACAAGGCTTCAACTAATTGCTCATGCCACTATCGCCATTGTTGAGTGTCTTCTTTAGTATTTGGATGAGAGTTTTGTTGAAGGCTTCGCTAAGCCATTTGACCTCGGTAGTTGATGGTAGAATATCTCCAATCTATTGTGTCTCAGGCAAAGTTGTTGATATCGTGCTAATGCGATTATTATCGATATAATTCATCGAGGCGCCCAACCTATATAGATATGGTTCATAAAAAATTGGAGCACATGCTGAGCTATAGCCTCTCTAAGCTGAATCACCTTCACCCATTTGGAAAAGTAGTTAGTAGCAGCTAAGATAAACTGACAACCCTTGAAAGAAGGAAGATCAATCAGACCCACTATGTTAGTATCGTAACACTCAAATGAAAATGAGGCCAATGTACGATGTAGAATGTTGGTTGGTTGGTGTAGGACCACATTGTATTTGACATTGGTGGCATCACTAGTCTTATACATGCAATCTTTGATCATTAGCTGGTCTAGTATCTTGATTGGCTTTCATCTTGACCATTGGTTGGTTCCACAATCCGAGTGTACCTCGATCATGATCTTATGAATTGCTTTTCTAAATAATGTAACCACATATAATCGAAAGATCACTAGTATAAGACACCATCCACAAGAGCAAAGGAAAGTGCTCTCTACTTTATCTGATAGGCTTGGAACTTCTCTTGAGATAGTTTATCTTTCTTTAAGTAATCCATGAATGGTTGCCTCCAATCTAACTCCTCTCCTTCTTGGTAATGGAAACCTCCCTTCAAGAGAGTACTTTTGATGAGTTTAATATCAATAAATGATAAGGCTTGTCTATTTTGGACCTTTATTGATATGGACTCATCCTACATGCCAACTCTTGGCAAGCTTAAAGAATACATTACATCATTCTCTCCTCGATTAATCTTATAAATGGTAACTTTTGGGATATGGGCCAACAACTCTATGGTGTACTTGTTGTAGTGATGGAGCTTGGGCTTTATAACCTTAAAGGACCCAATGATTTGGTTGCTAAATAGTTGAGAATCACTGAAGATGTTGATGTCTAGATGCTTAGAGTAACGACTAACTCCAGACTGGCAATCAAAGCCACATATTCAGCTTTGTTGTTGGTGCAAGAATTGGATAGATGATATGAGAATCTCATAACATCATGGTCCAAAGTTAAGAGAACTATTCCTACCCCTACCTTTCTTGGAATAGTAGATTATGGTTCTTCTCCTCTTTAAGAGGAAGTCACACCATCAAAGTACATCTCCCAAGGTGAATGCTACATCTCTAAGTTCATGATTTGTTCATCTGGGAGATAATCACTAAGGAGAGTCAATGGGGGGTGTGCTAAGAAATTTGCTAGAACTTATCCTTTCACTACACAGAGGGGTATGAAGGTAATGTCAAACTACGAGAGGATCATGGACCATCACGCTAACCATCGAGATAGTGTTGGTTGTGTCACTAGATACTGTAGTAGATTTCTCCTAGAGATTAAGTTCACTATATGAGGAAGCATGTAGTGTTGTAGCTTTTGGGATGCAAAGATTAAAGCTAGACAGTGCTTCTGAATGGGTGGATAATTAGCCTCAACAGGGATTAGAAAGCAGCTAAAGTAGTATAGTGCATTTTCCTTCCCTTAGTCATTAGCTTGGGCCAGCAAAGCACCAAAGGAGTTGTCTAACATAGCAGTATAAAGTTTGAGCTTTCCAGATAGCTACGAACACATCGTAATGCTTGATGTCTTTGAAGGCATGCTCACACTTGTCATCCCACTTGTACTTGGCATCCTTTTAGACAAGTGGTGAGAATGGCTGACTACTTCCTGATAGGTTGGATATAAAGAATCTCAGATATGCCAACACCCTTAGAATGATGTGAGTTGAATTAAACTTTTAGGGGTGGCATTTCTAATATCGCCTTGATCATCTCTAAATTAATTTCAATTCCCTGGTGTCATACAACAAACCCAAGGAATTTCTCTGAAGCTACTTCAAATGTACACTATAAGGGGTTCATTTTGAGGTTAAATTATCTTAACTATTTAAAAACTACTCTCAAGTCAAAGAGGAGCTCTTCCTTTTCTCTACTTTTGACCATGAGATCATCAATATAGCACTCCACTTGATGATGAATGAGTTCGCCAAAGATTTGAGTCATGACTTGCTTGTATTTAGCACATGCATTTTTAAGGCTGAAGGCATGACCTTATACAATAGATTTTGATCAGGGTTCTAAAAGCAGCATTTCTTTCATCTTCAGGGGCCATTTTTTATTTGGTTATATCTGGATAAACCATCCATGAACGAGAAGACTTCATGAGATGTGGCAATGTCCACCATCAGCTCCGGGATTGGTAGTAGAAATTCATCTTTTGGACATGCCTTATTTAAATTTCTAAAATTGATGCATATGTGAATTTGGTCATTCTTTTTCTTAACTAGGACAATGCTAGCTAACCAGGTAGGGTATTTTTCTTTTCGGATGAAGCCAACCTTCGATTAGTTTCTTGACTTCAAAAATGACCTGTTGTTCTATGTCTAATCGCTTGTGTCTTGCTTGATAGGGTTAGCAGTAGGCTCTATTCCTAGTTTATGGACCACTACATCAAGTGCTAATCTAAGCATCTCTTAATAACTCCATGTAAAGTAGTCCTTAAACTCAATCAATAGCTTAACTAAGTCATTGGTTTCAATTTCATTCAACAAAGAACTAATATGTCGGTGGATCTTCAATTCTAAGTTGATTTCTTTGAGCTCATCGATGGTTTGATCTTATTCAAACTTTCGGCATATTTTACTTCAAAATCATTTGGATCATTTGAAGTTTCTAAGCACAGCTCCTCATATGAGTTAATGAAATTTGAAAGGAACCAATCATACTCCAAATGATTGGTGATGACAAAGTAGTAATCATCATCATCGACTAGACCCAATATCAATCCTAGGTCTTGATTGAGAGCTTGCATTTTTCTTCCATATTCTTTCAAAGTAGTCTGACCTGTGCTTTGGCCAAGTATATGGAATTAACCTTTTCTTTGCGAAATTATGAACATAAGATAAGTACTAATTGAAAGGTAATTCTATTAAATCTTTATTTGAATCATCCTCAAGTTCTAAATAAATTTCTTGACTTGAGGATGATGCTTCCAGAAAGAACCTCGAAGTCTTCACACTATTGGATGACTTGGCTTCTTAACTACCAAACCCTCAACTTTTTGAGAGCAAAGTGAGGTTAGAGCTAAGGTTCCCAACTGATGCCTAACTGTTTCACATATGGACTTGGATACACTTATTCTTTGCTTTGGAGCCCGATCTTTATGATTATCTGGCTCAAGTGTCAGCTCCAAGAGAATCTACTGCTAAGAAGAGCTGGCTAGTGTGCTAACCATATAAGACTCATCCTATGAACTAGATTCTAAGTCTATATGGATAGTGTGACTCTGGTATACGATATATCTTATATGGTGGCCAATAAAGAGGTTTTCCACCCATGGACCTCAATCCTTCCTCCTCAGTGGAGGTTAGGTCTCCCTACCCATATGTCGAATGGAGTAATGAATGGTGGAATTTAATGTCATGCTCCACTTCCTCCTCAAGTCTAGCTCCCTTTATTTTCCTTTTCATTTTCTCTTTTCTTTTTTTCCTTTTCTCTTTCTTTTCTTTTCTTTTATTTTTTTATTTTAAACTTTACCAAGTTCAAGATAGACTTGTTGATTTTGAGGGAGGTAGTCCATCCTCATATATGACCTCATGAACTATAAATAACTTGATATCTCCTTTGACACAGTAAATAATCCCACCTCTCATAAACTTCATACACTGATGTAGAGAGGATGGAACTATGTTGTTCCCATGTATCCATAGTCTCTCTAGCAAATCATTGAAATATGTATCTGAGTCTATAATGTGAAACTTGGCTTCCGATCATCTATCTCCAAGGGCAACACTATGGAGCCTAAAGCCTATTGACCTCACTTTTGGAGTGTGGATTCAATCTTCCCATCTTAGACTTAGGAGTCTTCTAGACACTAAGACTTTTCGTCATAAGACACAACAATTAGGTAAACACTTAACCTAAGCCTAAAGACTTAGAAGGGTTAACCATAGGATTAAGTTATGCCTTAGGATTAGGATAATCCACCAACCCTACAACCCAAATCCAATCCATTTTCACCTTCTCAAACCAAACCTCAGTCAATTCAAATATCAAAATCAAATCAAAACCCAAACTCCAAAATAAAATGATTGAAGCTCATGATCAAATCCAAACTTGAAACCCTTCCTAAGCCATATGACCTATCCATGGACTAGCCAAATCTTAATCCAAATCAATCCAAAATCAATTGATTTTCTCATAATAAATTTATATCTTCAATCACGTTCTTAAATATAAATCAAATCTACATTCAAATGATTAAAACTAAATCAAACTAAATCAAATTAAATCAAACCCTTCATAGGCCATATGACCTATCCCATGGACTTAGCCAAATATTAATCCAAATCAAGTCAAACTCAATTCATACAATCATATATTCAATCATCTTTACAAATTTAAATAAAATATATTTAAATCATCAAAACTAAATCAAACCAAATCAAAATCCAAACCTGCCACATGACCCAACTCCATGGACTTTAAATTCCTTCATTCCAAAATCCAAATTCAATTGAATTTCTCATGAATCAATCATACATTCAATCATATTCACAAATATAAATGAAATCTACAATCATAAAGCCAAACCAAAATCAACTCAAGTCAAACCCAACTTAATTCTTTTGACTTCAAATGTTCAAATGAACCAAAACCCATTTGTACCCGAGCCAATTTCATTTGAATTTATATATCATTCCCAAATCCATATATAAACTCAAATAAATTAAACTCAACCCAAAATCAAGCCAACTAAACCCAATTGGTCCACTTGACCCAATGTGGCCAATTTGACCTATTTGAGCCAAGTTCTAATCCTACCCAAATTGGATCAAACCAAGCCAATCAAAACCTCCCATCATTGTTGATCACCCTAGGTTGATCATCACAAATTGGATCAAAATAGTCAACTTGGTCATTTGACCAAGTCAACCCTTAACCCATATGAAGACAAACTAGCCAAATTGCAACCTAAGCCAAATCCCTTGAAACCAATGATTCATACCAAATCAAAATCAATATTTGAATATGACTTGACCTTCAATTGAGTCAAACCAAACCAATTGGCCCTCTTGACCCAAGATGGCCAAATTGACCTAAAAGACCAAATTGGGTCAAATCAAAATATAAACCAAATTGATTGAAGTAATGGCTCAAGTTCATTCCAAATTGATTGTTGAACTTGATCAAAGCCATGATTGGACCCATTGAACCCAATTGACTTTAGCCCAAATTGACCTAAAGGTTCAAGTTGTCAAAATAAAACCAAATTAATTGAAATCAAAGCTACAATCATCTTCAATTGACTACTAAAACCCAAACCAACACCCAGCCCAAGCTAATTTGGCCAATTTGGTCAAATTAGTCAACTTAACACATTTGACCCAAATGAATTCAAATGAGCTAAAATCAAATCTAATCCAAACTAAACCAAACCAATTGAACCAAAATATCCCAAATGATCATATGAACTTGACCCAACCCTTGGTTTGACCCAATTTGATCAATTGGTCAACTTGACCTAACCTAACCCAATTTGACCTAAATGAGTCAAATTGAGCCAAACCACCAAATCAACTCCAATTGACTTGAAATTTGGGCTAGCCCACTTTTGGCTCATTTCAAATCTGCCCAAATCAAATCCATTGCTAAATGATCATTCTAGCCTTGGGTAAAGGGCATCACAAGAGATAAATCACCCATGTAAGTGGTCATTTCCATTCCTTGGCCATAGTACTCTCCAATGGTCCACTTAGCTAAGACAGCCCAACCTCGACTGGGTGGTTGATCGCCATGACCCATGGGAGGTAAATCACCTCACCTTCCCATTAATCAAAACCCATAAGACACCCATGATTCCTCCTTGACCACACCTTCAACCAACCAAGCTGCCAACTCACCTCCTCCTCCGCCACCCATGACTCCTCGAGATGGTGGATGGCCATAAAAAACCCAATCCCACCATCCGATCAAGATGATGGTGGGTATACACCACCTCGTTTCCACTCAAACACACATAAAAATCATTCCTTAGAGCCCTAGCTATGCAAGATGAGCCATTCCCTAAGCTCCCAAGCTCATTTCTTGATAAAAAAAATGCCATTCCTGTCCATCACAAAACATGACACTCCCATTTATGACCTAACTTTCCCATTTCCCCATGAAACTCAAATTAACTTTGCATGCACCTTCTATAGGCTTTTAGAGCAAGAAGGAAATCATCTCTCAAGCTTCAGCACCGTGGGACTTTGATCAATCTCCAAATAGTTGGCCTTCCAAGTGATCAGAGAATTGATCCAATTTCAACAGGCTTCATCTCCACTAGATGAAGCTTAAATCCTGAGCCCGGTTTGATCTAGTATGCTTCCAAAATGATCCTTAAGCAAAAATGGGTTAAAGCATTTTGAAGAAAACTTGCATCTTGTGTGATCTTGATTGTTGGATCCCCTCGATCATGTCCAAGGTGTGGATCATTTTGGAGTTGATTTTAAAGCTCATCATGAGCATTGAACTCCATTCTCCTCACTGTGATTTTGGATCATGTATCATTCAATGATCAAAATGGACTATTGTGATTAAATGTTGATCACCATTTAATCCTATTAACTAAGGGATTAATCATAGTCACCGATCTTAGATGGATGGAGAACGAAAGCATGTCCACCTGTACATGAGCCATAAGTTTTAAGTAGCCACCAATGCAAAGCAATAGGATTATGCTTTCATTATGCTTAAGTAATCAATTTTAATGGTTGAAACTTATAAAAATCATAAAAAATCATAGGGAAAATAAAAATTAAAAAAACTCATTTTAAAGGTATTTAAAGAAATTAATTAAAAATGATATTACTAATTTTGAATAGTAATTAAAGTTTAATTAAGTTTAATAATTTATTAGCTTAATTACTAATTACTTGAGCAATTAATTCCAAACTTTGTGGGTTAATTTAATGGGATGACCTCGCCTCACATGATTTTCTTGATATATTGCTCACTTAATTAGAAAATTAACTAATTAAACAACTTCTCTTTAAGTTAATTAATGATTAATTAATACCATGAATATAATAATTAGTAATTAAGTTTATTAGTCATTATTCAAATAAAAACTAAGGAATGTGGGACTTTCCCAAGTTCATTTCACCTATTTTAAAATGAAATTAATAATTAAACTAGTTAATTAAATCACTAATCAAATTAAAATCATAATCACATCTTATTAATTAAATCATGGGTAGATCTTTGTTGTTTAATAACCTAAAGGAGTTTAATGAAATTATGGTTAGTCCACATGTTGGAAAACCATAAGAGTAATTAATTAAGTCCTTAATCTCTAACTATTAATCATGATTAATTGCATTAGCCCCTTTTATTTCTAAGATATTGCAAGTTTATTTTATGCATATCATGTTGGCTCATAATTATTTAGTTAATTACTTTAAGGTGACATGTAGGGTAATAATACATCTAATTAAAAGTTCAACTTAATTAACCCATAAAATCAACTTAATTACATTTCTTAAATTTAATCAAATCACTAATAATGGGTTTAAATAGCAAGTGATGATTTCTCTTCTCCTTGTTAAATCAAATAAATCCAAAACTTAATAAAGAAGCTTTGGTTTGCTTTAAAAATCTTATTTGATTTGATATCCTTAGAACTAGTTTATTGAATGAATCATGCTTATATTTGATTGTCCTCTTTCCAATCATGTAAAATTTGATATGTCATTTGAATTCATGCATCCATCTTTTCAAAATCAAGTAAATGAAATGGATTTTTTATGTAAGTTGCATGTGTTGATTTAATTTAATATATGTATATTATCACTATTAAATTCAAATGTATTTTTCAAAAGCTTATAAATGAATAATAATATGTGTTATGATGCTAGTTATAAATACATAACAAATGCATATTCTTATAGCTTTGCATGAATGTTAAGTTCTCTTCCCTATTCATGTGTTGATTTATCTAAGATTGAATGGTAATGGGTATATAGTTTATTTCCGAACATGAAACTTTAGCTCCCAAGGAGGTCATTTGATTACCTCACTTTGTTGTTTTGTTGATAAATAAAAGAAGAAATCTAATTTGTTCTCTATTAAAAAAAAACCAAAAAAACCAAAAACCATAATCTAAAACAAACCTAAACCTAAAACATAAACCTAAATCTACCCTAAAATAAAAATAAAAAAATCCTAAACCCTAAAATAAAATAAACTTTAAATAAAAAATAAATAAAAAATAAATAAACCTAAAAATAAAAATAAATAAAAACCTAAACCTAAATAAAATAAAATAAAAATAAAATAAAATAAAACTTAAACTAAAACCTAAACTGAAACATAAAAGTATAATAAAATAAAAAATAAAAACTAAATAAAATAAATTAAATAAAAACTTAAACTAAACTAAAAAGTGAAAAAAACCTAAATAAAATAAAAACTAAACGAAAAATAAAAATAAAATAAAAAAAAAATAAATAAAAACCTAAACCAAAAAAATAAACCTAAAAATAAATATAAAATAAACTAAACCCTAAACCTAAAATAAACAAAAAATAAAATAAACTAAACCTAAACTAAAAAAATAAATAAACTAAAATAAAACTAAATAAAATAAAATAAATAAAATAAATAAACCTAAACTAAAAAAAACCTAAAATAAACCTAAAATAAAAAAAAAATTAAAAATTTAAACTAAAATAAAATAAAAATTAAAATAAACAAAAATAAACTTAAACCTAACCTAAACCTAAAAATAAACAAAAATAAAACCTAAACTAAAATAAATAAATAACTAAATAAAAATAAAAATAAACCTAAATAAATTAAAAAATAAAATAAATTAATAAAAAAATAAACTAAATAAACAAATAAAATTAAACTAAAATTTAAAAAAAAACCTAAACCTAAATAAATAAACCTAAATAAACTAAACTAACCCTAAATAAACCCTAAACCTAAAATAAAAATAAACTAAATAAACCCTAAATCCTAAATAAATAAACATAAACCCTAAACCCTAAACCCTAAACTTAAACCTAAACCCTAAAACTAATAAGCCTAAACTAAAACCTAAAATAAACTAAACCTAAAACTAAACCTAAACCCTAAATAAACCTAAATCTAAACTAAATAAAACTCCTCTAAAACTAAACTATGCCCATTTTCTGATCATTCTAATATAATTTGTCTCATAATGTGAGTATCCCTGCTTTCAATGAAGCAGAGCTTATCCATCTTGAAATAGGGCATCAATTTTACAATTATGGATCCAAAATCATACTGCTAGTTAAGTCCTAAGGATGCATTATTAAGAACCTTTCCCCTAATGCTCTGAATTTGATGACCTCATTTCGGGATGCTCATATGTGCTATCTAGATGGAAAAGTTGGAAGCCTTTTGAATTCTCTTAGTTGGTAAATTTTCCTTACATCGTCGATAACATCATCTTTTTTCATAGCCTTAAACTTTCGTGTTTTCACCATCGATTGATTGATCCTAGGCATATTTAATTCCCTCTAATGACTTAGATTATTCAAGAGTTTTGCTCTCGCTTTGTGTGTAATTGTCAAATGACTTCAAATGGTCTCCTCTTTTTGATATAAAGAGGAATCCCCAATTGTTCCTATATGGCTAGCTCTTCCTAATATGAGAATACATTATGTTACATCAAGTTCTCTTTTTGGGGCTCTCTTTGGTTCTTCAAATTGATTAGCCACCGTGAGATCATGACCTTCATTGCTTGTATTTTGGTTGAGATTGATATTACTAAAAAAGCATCCTAAAGAAGTTTGGATCACTCAGAATTCTTATAATCAAAAGTGGAATTTGAAATTTCCTTTTTTTCACATTGTAAGATTCATGGTCATAATCATTTTTTTGTGTGCATCCTCATCTTAAAAGAATAAATTGTTGGATCCTAATCCTACTCTATCAAATAAAAACCAATAAATTCTTATGTGCCTAAAGTCACTCAAAATGGGAATCATCCCACCCCTACCCTTTCTATCCACTAATTTGCCTATTGGAGATCAATATGAGCATGTTAAAAATAATGCTTATGAGGTTCATGAGGAGGCTAATGATAACTTAATTAACATTGCTTCTAATAGTAATAATTTGGCTCCTCAAGATAATACCTTGACTTAACCTACCCTTTTGGCTAGTGAACCCAATGAGACTCATATGAACCTAGGTGATTTGAATGGAAACTTGGTTGGATCAAAATTTGAAAACAAATTTTAGTTGATCCTTTGATGAAAGAACCAAAAAATTGATCCTTTGATGATGGAACAAAATATGAAAAGTAATCTAAATGAGCATGAAATCTTATTAATGGCTTCACAACCTCTCCTTCTCCTACCCTTGAGTGATACAATGCTAACCCACTCACTAATTCTGACATTGAAGAAGGAAATTACCATTAAAAATGCTTTGATACGTCCTATTTTGAATATCACAAATCCCCCTCTCTGGATGGTGATACTTTGGACAATGATAGATCTTTTCAAACTTTTTTTAAAAAAATCTCTTAAAGCTAGAATGTTCACTAATAGCTCCACTAGAACTACTAGATCTTCTAACTTCCCATAAATAACTATTTTTAGTTTTTTTTTCTTCTTTTTTTATTTCTTTAGTTATCTCTTTTCCTTCTTTCTTAGTTTATTATGATCAATTTTCTAATTTGGAATGTGTATTGGGACTCATTGTCTCAAATTAGAAGTCTCGTATTCATAACATAGCCTTACTTGTTGTTATTGAACCATTCATACACTCTTCAAAGATCAACCATGTTGCTAGAACACTTGGCTTTCAAAATTTCTTTTATAATATTAGCAATAAAATTTGGTGTTTTTGGAATAATTTAGTCAACATCTCTATCCTTGATGATCTTCAACAATTGATTAATGTCCACATCTCATTGGGTGAATTTTCTTGGTTCCTTTATTTATGCTTCTTGTAATAGAGGGTAGAACATCCTTTGGGATAACTTAAGAACTTTTGCCTCCTCACAACAAACCGTTGGTTGGGGTGATTTTAACACTATTCTCTCTTCCTCAGAGCAAGAAGGGGAGGTTGCTCTCCTAACATTTATTCCATGGAAGATTTTTAATATGATTCTTGATTGCACCGATTGATATTATTTTTGCTCTATATGGCATAACTCTAGACTCACTTGATAGGACTCTTTTAATTCTCTTTATCAATCAATGGCTACTTTTGTTGAACATTTGAGAACTTTGTCTAATCATGCTCGCTTTTGATTTTGTCCAAAATCCTCCAATATTATCCTCCCAACTTCTTTGATTCCAAAATATGTGGATCCAACACATTGATTTCAAATGTTGTATCCATTAATGGATGGCTCCTCTTCATCAAATATAAAGGGCATGATTCACCTCGGCTTAAGCTTAAAAGGCTTAAACAAAACCTAAATTGGTGGAACAAGCATCATTTTAAAATCTTTTGCAATATTAAAAAATATGGAACAATTAGTTTGTTCTCTTGAAGATGCCATTTGATTCTACTAAACAAGGAGTTGAATGAAGCTAAAGATAACTTGGTTAACTGAATATGGAGGAAACCTATAAAAAGGTCGCTAGCAAATATATTTGATGGTGACAGATATACGGTACTTCCATGCTTTTTTAAAAAAAAAAAGAAAGCCTTAAACTCTATTAAAAAATTAAATGATAATTGGATCTGATACAATAATGATATTAAAGATTTTCATACATCATTTCAAAACTTATTAAACAACAACCTTCTTAGAAGATCTCTCCAACTCTCACCGATTCCCTCAACAATTACTAATGATGACAACCACTTACTTAATATACATCCTACTAAGAGATTGGTAGTATTCTCATAGCATGAACATTGATTCTTCAGATGGCTACATTCATTTTTTCAGCATTGTTGGCCTATTATTAAGTTTGACCTTGGATGTCTTGATTGATGGTAATCCTTTACCTAGATATTTTCTAGCACTTCCATTATTCTCATTCCCAAAATTAATAATCTAAATCGATTTCAAACCTATCGACTTTGCACCTTCTTTCATAAACTCATTGCTAAATTAATTGCCAATAGAATTAGTCCGCCGCTAAAATTATTTCCCCAACCAAACTTTTGTTAAAGGTAGAGCTATATCCGAAATATTCTTCTAGCCCAAGAGTGATTCATGACATGTTCTACCAGGTGGTAACATCCTTTTCAAATTGACATCTCTAAAGCTTTTGACAACCTCTTGAATTTTCTCTTCCAAATTCTTCATTGTTTGGTTTTCTCTAATTTTTATCATCTCATTAAAAAATTGTATTACCAATGTTTGGTTCTCGTTATCATGAATGGTGAGTCCCTAGGTTTTTCCTTCTATGGTTTGAGACAAGGAGATCCCTTATCCCCTCTTTTATTATTGTTGTTGAATATCTTTCAAGGAGTCTTAATGATCTTTCAATAATAATCCTAGTATTTTTTTGAACTCAAGGTGGTCTTCTGTCTCATCTTAGTTTCGATGACTTCATAATCTTTTGCAATGCCTCTATTCATCACATTAAAACTATTAAGAATCTTTTAAATAAATTTGGTAAAAAGTGGTCTCTTTCTTAATGAAGGTGTATTTCATTCCTTCCTCTAAAATATCTAGTAATAGGATCAACCAAATCTTGAGAATTACTAATTTTCAGCAACAACAACTTCCTATTAAATATCTTAGTGCTCCACTTTTTAAAGGTAAGAAAAGATCACATATCTTTGATGAGTTAATCCAAAAATTCTCTAATAAAATTTCTATTTGGGAATTTCATTTACTCTCATTTGGTGGTAGGCTCACTTTGATTAAGAATACCCTTAACTCCATGCCTTTATATCTCATTCAAACCATTGTGCTGACCAATTCTACCATCAACAGAATTGAATGCCTTCTTAACAAATTTTTGGGTTCTAAAATTCTACTAAAAGAATGCATTGGACCTCTTGGTATAAAAGTTGTGGCACTCTTGTCAAGGTGGGCTTTATTTTAATGGGAAGCTATCACGCTTTTTTCTTATAAACTTTGGTAGAATTTTAGAGCAATAATAGTCTTTGGGCTAATTTCATGATGCAAATCTGCTGGTAAGCACCCTCTCATTTTCCCTTATAAAGTGGGAGACTCTCCTATTTGGAAAAGACTTTGTTCCATCAAATGGAATAATCATTAATCTTGGATTTCCTGAACCTCTTTCTTTTGGCAAGATAACCTGACTGGAGGTGGGTCCATTGATGAATTACTTTCTACCCACACCACTCTCCATTAAAGTGAACTTTCTCAAAACAGTGGAATAATAGTTTTACCGACTATATTCCTTTCTCTTTAGATAAGCTTACTATTATTCCTATCATTCCTAGCAATCATGATCAGATCCTTTTAAGCTTTCCCAAAATGGTGATTTCAACCTTAAAATGGGATTCATATCAAAGATGCTCATGATTTCTCCAATGTATTTTTTTAACTTTGGAATAACACTATTCCCATTTCTTATTCTATTCTAGCTTGGCATATTTTGAAAAAATTCATTCCTATTAACTCCTTGATGTGGGGTAAAGGTTTTACTTACCTTCAAAATGTTACTATTGCACACATTGAGAATGTGAATCATGTATTTGCAAAGAGCCATTGCCAAACTTTGATTTGGTATGATAAACTTTTAATATTGTCATTCAATGGCTCCTTAACTCTATACCAACTTCTTGAAGTTTATTTGAAAACACTATTAAAGGCACATTAAAGTGATAAGCTATCACTCTTATTTGGTTCATATGGATGGAAAATGATGCAAAACATCTTTCCTATGAACCATATGAGGATAATTGCTAGAATTAAAATAAAATGACCTTATTAATGCCAATTTAATTAACTACAATCAATTCAAAGGTCAAATTTGTGGCCAATAAATTAGGTTTTAACTTGGATCAACCCAATCAGAAGATGACAAGATTATTTTATTGGATAAAACCTCATGCTAATACAATTAAAATTAACACCGATGGCTCTTTTCTCAAAATGCTTCTCATGGTGGCATTTTAGAACCTTAATGGTAAAGTCTTATGTCTTTGCTTACCCCTTACTTGCTCTATTCTTTCGAGCTAATGGCTTTACAAAGCTATTGAGATTTGCCTTCAAAAAGGTTGGCTCAATATTTGGATTGAGGTGGATGGCTATTGATCTTTTGACTTCCACCAAAATGGGCAAGTAATTGTACTACCTTCTAAGCGACTAGAGCTCTCCTTTCTCAACTCTATTTTAAAATCACTCATGTCATGTGAAGGTAATGCATGTGATTACCTTGCTATGGGTGCTAGATTAGATGGCATAAAAATTCTTGATCAACTTACACTACTAAACATTTGCATGGTTTGTTAATTTGGACAATACCACTCCTTTCCTAAAATTAATTCACCCTATTATTTTGCTTTATTATGTTAATTGCATGAAAACTCTATTTTGTGTTGTTATTTCTCCTTTTGGATGCATCTTCCTCGATACTTTCTTATTTTGTATCTCTTATCTATTTGAAAATTCTCCTAACCTTATTCTTTATTTTCCACAACTGGTGTTTCTATTCTTAAGATGGAGATATTTTCCTTATAACAGAAGATGTTTACTTCTTTTGCTTACTTTTGATCAACATGGACAAACTTGCCATCAATATTTTGTTTATGGTCTTTATGATCTACCATTTTATGATCTTGTGTTTTAATTTCTTTTCCTTTTTGAAATTTGGGGCTCATGACTTTGTCTCATTGTTTAACTATATTTTTGTATACCAAGACAATTTATTATCTATTTCTCTCTTTAATGGGTTGTCCTCTTATGCTCTCAAACTGATCCACAACCTGTAAGGAGAGAAACCAATACCTTATTATTATTACTATTTTTTTCTGATTGGAATTACTTTGATTTCTTCTAGTTTTTTTGATGATGTTGGCTTAGCTGCTGGTCTGCTTTTCTTTGTCTTGAAGGATTTCAATGATGGTTCTCCTTTGAACCCCTTTCATGTATATGTTGTACCACTATTTTTTACTGGATTATCTTATGGTGGGTGCAATAATTTTTTTGTTGCTTTAATTGTCTTGTTGGATTTTGGGTCTTGTCTGTCCAGCCGTGGGTTATTTTTGATTGTTCTTGCTAACCTCACCTCCCAACCTATGGAGAGAAACCGCACACCCTTATTATTATTCTCTCTTTGCAGGATTAGAATTACTTTTTGTTTTCTTTCTAGTCTACCTTTACTAATGATGTTGGCTTAGCTGCTGGTCTGCTTTTTTGTGTCTTGAAGGATTTCAAAGATGGCTTTCCTTTGAACCACTTTCATCAGATGTGTACTATTTTTTTATTGGATTATCTTATGGTGGGTGCAATAAATGTTTTGTGCTTTAATTGTTGCTATTTTTTTGGGTCTTATGTCTAGCAGGCTACTTTTGGGGCTATTTTTATGATTGATTTTGCTAACCTCACCTTACCAACCTGTAAGGAGAGAAACTGGCATAACCTTGTTATTATTATTGTCTCTTTGCAGGATTAGACTTACTTAATGATTTCTTTTCAGTCTGCTTTTTCTAAGTATGTTAGTTTAGCTGCAAGTCTGCTCTCCTTTGTCTTGAAGGATTTCAATGATGGCTCCCTTTTGAACCCCTTTTGTGTCTATGTTGTACATCTATTTTTTATTGTCTTATCTTATGGTGGGTGCAATAATTATATTGTTTTAATTGTTGTTGGATTTTGGATCTTATGTCCAGAAGCTAATTTGAGGTTGTTATTATTTGTTGGCTTTTTGATTTCTTTTGTCTTGGAACCGGATACCGATCACCACATGTTTCTCTATCTAAATCTATTTTTTTCCATCTTGATTGTTAGACTTGTCGATCACCGGTGATTATGCTATTACCTACTTGGAAATTAACTTATGCAATCAGACGAATGGGTGGTTTTATGGCTAGCTTGTTGTTATTTGCTATCTTGGTTATTGGCTGAACTGGATTATCGGGTTTTATGCCCACCAAGCTGCTACTGGGGTTATCTCTCATGTCCAACAGGCTACTTTTGGGGCTATTTTTCTGATTGCTTTTGTTATCAATGATGGCTCGCTTTTGAACCCCTTTTGTATCTATGTTGTTCCTCTCTTTTTTACTGACTTATCTTATGGTGGGTGCAATAATTATATTGTTGTTTTAATTATTGGCTATTGGATTTTTGGGTCTTATGTCCAGCAGGCTGCCTTTGAGGTTGTTGGCTGTTTGTTGGCAATTATTTTTCTGATTATTTTGGTTGTTTCCAACCGGGCTGCAGCTGATCACCTGATGTTTGTGGACTATTTAATCTGCTGCTATTTTTTTCATCTTGTTTCAATTAAGACTTGTGCAGATCACTTTGATTAAGCTATTACCTACTTGGATATTATCTTATGCACTGTCTATTCTGATTGGGTGGTTTATGGCCAGCTTGTTGTTATTTGTCTTGGTTGTTAACGGATTATCGAGTTTATGCCCAACAAGTCGCTACGGGTTGTCTCCGATTGTCCTTATTTGGAATTATTTGTGGTGGGGAGTCTTATTACCTGCTTCGGTCCATCTAATTTCCCGCATTTCCATCTTGCTCGTTAGACTTAGATTTCTTTGGGTTGCTTTTTTTGCTTTACACTTTATATTATACCGCTAAGTTTCATATATGTTCCATTTGTTTAGGATGGAGTTAATTACATACTATTTGATTTGCTTGGGATTTAGAAGCTTTTCAACTAGTTGTTTATTGCTTCTTTCCTCTGCCTGGCCTTTTCTGCTATTTTCCTGTGGTGGGTTTACATGTCTAATTAAACTCTGGCTCGTAAAAAATAAGGTGGATCGGCAAAGATGGTTCATTTTCATATTGGATTCTCATGCCATGACTATATTGATGATATTTATTCTGTATGGGATCCGCTTTCCCATTCTGCTCTTTGCTGTATCATTTTCTATTATGTTTATGGCTTTGTTTAGGTTTGCAGGTACTAAGGCTCAATAGAATTATAGCAAATGGTTGCTATCTTCCCATAGGTTTGTTGGCTATGATGGTTGTGATGATTTCACTCCTTTTTGGTTTGGTAGTAGCTCTTGTGATGTAACCCTTTCGCTGAAGTTTGGATGCTCATATTTGCATCTACCCCAATTTGGTGTGACTGAGCCCGAGCCTTCTCTCACACACTTCTTTTTAATCTTTCTCAGTTTATGTTGTTCTCAATTTTCATTATGTCTGTATTACTTTAACTGCTCTAATTTCTATCTTTCTACAATTTTGCAGGTGCATTTCTCTTGTTCTCTTAGGTTTCTCCAGTCATGCATTCTCTCATCCTCAAGAGCTTTGATCTATTCATTGGCTTATTTATGTTAATCAATTTATCTTTTGCTTTCCTTTACTATTTTATTTTGCTTTTGGTTGTACTTAGATGGGATTTACTCTAGTCGATTCTAGCTCTTTGAGCGAAGTTATGGAGTTTATCCCACAAGGACCTTATAATCTTTTGGGGCAATAAAATTCATATGGGTTTCCCAAAACCCTACTAACCCTAAACCCTAAACCTAAACCTAAAAATCCCAAACCCTAAACCCTAAACCCAAATAACCTAAAAACCTAAACCTAAACTAAATTAAACCTAAAAATAAAATAAATAAATAAACATAAACTAAATAAAATGTAATAATAACGTAAAATAAAAACCTAAACTAAAACCTAAACCTAAACCTAAAAAATAAAATAAAATAAACTAATAAAAATGAACTAAAATAAAATAAATAAAAACCTAAACTAAACTAAATAATAAAATAAACCTAACAATAAAAAAACCTAAATAAAATAAAAACTAACCATAAAATAGAAATAAAATAAACCTTAAATAAAATAAAATAAAAACTAAATAAAAACCTAAACCTAAAAAATAAGCATAAAAAAACTTAAAAATAAATAAAAAATAAAACCTAAACTTTAAACCAAAAAAACCTAAACTTAAATTAAAAATAAAATTAACAAAATAAAATAAACCTAAACCTAAAATAAAATAAACTAAACTAAAATAAATAAAATGTAAACCTAAACCTAAACTAAATAAAATAAAATAAACTAAAAATAAACTAAAAATAAAACCTAAAAATAAATCTAAAATAAAATCCTGAAACCTAAACCTAAAAAAATATAATAAAAACCTAAACCTAAAACTAAAAATAATAAATAAAACCTAAACCTAAAAGATATAATAGAAATAAAGCTCAACCAAAAATAAACAATCTAACCTAAACTAAACCTAAAAAATAAACTAAAAAATAAAAACCTAAACTAAAATAAATAAACCTAAAATAAATAAACTAAACTAAATAAAAATAAACCTAAATAAAATAAAAAATAAAATAAACTAAAATAAACCAAAATTAACTAAATAAACCTAAACCCAACACTAATAAAAGAAAACTAAAACCCTAAATCTAAACCCTAAACCCTAAACCTAAACCATAAACTAACCCTAACCCTAAACCCTAAACCCCTAAAAAATAACCTAAACCCTACATTGAATAAACTCTAAACCCTAAACCCTAAACCATAACCATAAACCTAAACTTATTCCAAACCATAAACCTAAACCTAAAGTAACAAAATAAATTTAAAAATAAACCTAAACTTTAAAACCTAATAAACATAAACCTAAACCTAAACCCAAAGAATGGAACCTTGATGGCGGAATATCATAGGCTCAAACCTGGAAAAGGTGGCCCATAGTGGTGGTATGAGGTGAAAATATGGAGGTGGTGGAGCAAAGGTGGTTATGGAGGCAAGAATTATAGTTACAACCATGGTGGAGGGAGAGATCATATGATGGTGGATCTACTGAATGGTGGTTCGATAAACTGGAGAAATGGAAAGATCTAATCGCTTATGAAACCTTCAT
The DNA here is from genome assembly GCA_021442155.1 of Cymbidium sinense. Classification (NCBI taxonomy): domain Eukaryota; kingdom Viridiplantae; phylum Streptophyta; class Magnoliopsida; order Asparagales; family Orchidaceae; genus Cymbidium; species Cymbidium sinense. The sequence continues at coordinate 181,630,749 of CM038220.1, forward strand.
AAACGGTTCTAGTTAATAGGGTTTTTTGATTTGCTCTATGATTTTTTTTTTATGTGTTGACTTAAGACATGGTGTGTTCTTGGTTGATGAAATCAAAAGATGAAATGTTGAATAAGTTGCTTCTATTAAAAAAACTAAAACCCTAAACTAAAACTTAACCTAAACCTAAAAGTAAACCTAAACCTAAACCTAAAACTTAAATACCCTAAACTCTAACCCTAAACCCTAAATCCATTAACCCTAAACCTAAACTGTAAACCCTAACCCAAACCCTAAACCCCAAAACCCTAGACCTTAAACCCTAAACCATAAACCCTAAACCCTAACCTTAATAAAAACCCTAAACCCCAAAAAAAAAATAAAAATCTAAACCTAAACTAAATTAAACATAAAAAATGAAATAAGTAAGAAAGCCTAAACAAAAATAAAAAAAAAACAAAAAATAAAAAATAAAAATAAACTAAAATAAAATAAATAAAAACATTAACAAAACTAAAAAATAAAGTAAACCTAAAATAAAAACCTAAATAAAAATAAAAAAACTACATAAATAAAAAAATAAAAGAAACAAAATAAAATAAAAATAAAATAAAAACTAAATAAACCTAAACCTAAAATAAAACCTAAAATAAATAAAAAAATAAAACCTAAACCCTAAACTAAAAAAAAAATCTAAACCCAAAATAAATAAAATAAAATAAACCTACACCTAAACTAAAATAAGCTAAACTAAAATAAATAAAACATAAAACTAAACTTAAAATAAACTAAACCTAAACCTAAACTAAATAAAATAAAATCAACAAAAAATAAACCTAAACCTAAACTAAAAATTAAAACCTAAATAAAAACCTAAAATAAAACCTAAAACCTAAACCCAAAAAAAAATAAAATAAAAAACCTAAACCTAAACTAAAAAAAAAAACCTAAACCTAAAAGAAAAAAACTAAACTAAACTAGAAAATAAACATAAACCTTTGAAACAAAAAATAAAAAATAAAAACCTAATCTAAAATAAATAAACCTAAAATAAATAAACTAAACTAAATAAAATAAAAAATAAACATAAATAAAAATAAAATAAAATAAACTAAAATATATAATAAATAAACTAAATAAACTAAATAAATCTAAACCACTCTTAATATTTAAAAAAAACCCTAAAACCCAAACTAAACTAAATAAATCCTAAAACCATAAACTAACCCTAAACCTAAACCCAAAACCTAAAAACCTAAACCTAAATCCACGCCTAAATAAAACCCTAAACCCTAAACACTAAAACCTAAACCTAAAGTAAATAAACCAAAAAATAAAATAAATAAATAAAACCTAAACTAAATAAATAAAATAAAATAAAATAAAATAAAAATAAAATCAAACCCAAACTAAAATGAGACCAAACCTAAAAAAATAAAATAAAAACTAAAATAAACTAAAATAAATAAATAAAACCTAAACTAAACTAAAAAAATAAAATAAAGTTAAGAATAAAATATCTAAATATAATAAAAACTAAATGTAAAATAAAAAAAATAAACCTAAAAAAAATAAAATAAAACTAAATAAACCTAAACCAAAAAATAAACCTAAAAATAAAACCTAAAAATATATAAAAATAAACCAAAACCCTAAAAACTAAAAAAATAAAAATAAAATAAACAAAATAAAATAAACTAAACCTAAACTAAGATAAACTAAATTAAAATAAATAAACTAAACCTAAACCTAAAAATAAACTAAACCTAAACTAAATAAAATAAAATAAAATAAATAAAATAAACCTAAATGTAAACTAAAAAAAAAAACCTAAAATAAACCTAAAATAAAAGCCTAAAACATCCCCTAAACCCCAAACCCTAAAGCTAAAACCTAAACCAAAACTAATTGAAACCTAAAAATAAAATAAATAAAAACTAATCTAAAATAAAATAAATAAATAAAATAAAAAAATAAAACATAAAATAAAACTAAACCAAACCAAACCTAAAGAAGAAAATAAAATAAAAAATATTAACTAAACTAAAATAAAATAAATAAAATCCTAAAATAAACTAAGAAAAATTAAAACCTAACTAAACTAAAAAAACAAACCTAAAAATAAAAAATAAACCTAAAATAAAATAAAATAAACATTAAATAAAAATATAAACCTAAAAAATAAACATAAAAATAAATAAAATAAAATAGACCCTAAACTTAAATAAAAATAAAATAAACTAACCTAAACTAAAATAAATAAAATATAAACCTAAACCAAAAATAAACTATACCTAACATAAACTTGAACTAAATAAATTAAAATAAACTAAATAACCTAAACTTAAAAAAAAATATTAAAAAAATAACCTAAATAAAACCTAAAACTAAACTAAAAAAATAAATTAAAACCTAAACCTAACCAAAAAAAAATAAAAAATAAAACCTAATCTAAAATAAAATAAAATAACACTAAACTAAAAAAACCTAAACTTAAACCAACCTAAACCTAAACCTAAAAAAAATAAAATAAATAAACCTAAAATAAATAACTAAACTCTAAAAAAATAAACCTAAATAAAAATAAAAATAAAATAAACTAAAATAATTAAAAATAAACTAAATAAACCAAAACCTACTTTACTTAATTTAATAATTAAGAAGATAAAAAATAAAATAAAAATAATAAAATTCCTAAACCCTAAACCCTAAAATTGCAAACAAATAACCTAAACCCTAAAACCCTAAACCCTAAACCTAAAAAACCCTAAACCTTAAACCCTAAACACCAAAACCTAAACCCAAATAAACCTAAACCTAAATGCTAAACCCTAAACCTTAAACCCTAAACCTAAAACCTATAGCTAAACTAAATAAACCTAAAAAATAATAAATAAAAAATAAACCTAAACTAAAACCTAAACCTAAAACTAAACCTAAAAAAAAAAAATAAAATAAAATAAAATAAAAAACTAAATTAAAACAAAATAAATAAAGACCTAAAATAAAGTAAAAAAATAAAAAAATGATAAATAAAATAAAAGCTAAACCTAAACAAAAAATAAAATAAACCAAAAATAAAATAAAATAAAAACTAGATAAAAAGCTAAACCTAAAAAATAAACCTAAAAATAAATAAAAAATAAAACCTAAACTCTAAAAAAAAAAAAAAACTAAACCTAAAATAAAAATAAAATAAACCTAAACCTAAACTAAAATAAACTAAAGTAAAGTAAATAAAACCTAACCCTAAAATAAACTAAACCTAGACCTAAACCTAAACCAAAACTAAATAAAATAAAATAAACTAAAATTGAACCTAAACCTAGACTAAAAATAATGCCTAAAACCCAAAATAAAACCTAAAACCTAAACCTAAAATATAATAAAAACCTAAACCTAAACAAAAAATAAAAATAAAGCCTAAACCTAAAAAAATAAAAAATAAAATAAAACTAAGACTAAACCTAACTAAAAAAATTAAAATAAATAAATAAACCTAAAATAAATAAATTAAACTAAATATAAAAAAATAAAAAACAAAAAAATAAACTAAAAATAAACTACTAATTAAATTTAAAAAAATTAAAACTTAACCTTAAACCCTAAAATCTAAACTAAACCCTAAAACTAAAACCTAAACCATAAAACCCAAATAAACCCTAAACCTAAACCTAAAAACTTAAAACCATAAACCCTAAACCCTAAACTAAACCTAAACCTAACTACCTGCTAACCCTAAACCAAACCTAAAACCTAAATCCTAAACTAAACCCTAAAAGAAACACTAAACCCCAACCCTAAACTAAACCCTAAACCCTAAAACCAAACTAAAACCCTATACCCTAACCCTAAAAAACCTAAAACCTAAATCAAAACTAAATAAAACTTAAAATAAATAAATAAATAACTAAAAATAAAATAAAATAAAAATAAAAAATAACCTAAACTAAAACCTAAACTTAAACCTAAAATAAAATAAATAAAATAAAATAAACTAAAATAAAAAGAATGTAAAACCTAAACTAAAAAATAAAATAAACCTAAGAATAATTAATAAAATAATAAAACTAAACATAAATAAAAATAAAATAAACCTAAAAGAAAATAAAATAAAACTAAATAAAAAACCTAAACCTAAAAATAAACCTAAAAATAAAACTTAAAATAAACAAAAAATAAACCTAAACCCTAAGATAAAGAAAATAAACCTAAAATAAAAAATAAACAAAATAAGAACCTAAACCTAAACCTAAAAAATAAAATAAAACCTAAACCAAAACCTAAAAAAACTAAAATAAACCAAACTAAAATAAATAAAACTAAATAAAATAAAATATAACAAAATGAAAAAAATAAAGAAAAACTAAAATAAAATAATAACTAAACTACCACTTAAAAACAAAGAAAATAAATGCTAAACTTAAAACTAACCAGTAAACCTAAACCCTACAAAAAATAAAACCCTAAACCTAAACCCTAATCCATAAAAAACCTAAACCTTAAACACTAAATCAAACCTTAACCCTAAACCCTAAACCCTAAAAAAGCAAACCAAAAACCTAAACCATAAACCCTAAACTAAACCCTAACCCTAAACTTTATACTCAAAACCCAAACCATAAACCTAAACCAAAAAGTAACTAAATAAATTAAAAAAAAATAAACATAAACCATAAACCTAATAAACCTAAACCTAAACCTAAACACTAGGATGGGGAAACCTTGATGAACATCACCATAAACTAACTAGATAAAAAAAGGAAAAGGCGAAGTTATCAGTGGTGGTGAGGGATCTTGAGCTATGGAGTTGGTGGTCAGTAATGGTGGAGGTAAAAATAAATGGTGGTGAGAGATAAAATATCCCACTAGAGATCATTCTAAAATAGAATAAGAACTTGATCCGATGCTTATGGAACTATATTTTGATTTTACATCTTTTATTTATGTCATACTTGTGTCATAAAAACATGGCATGTTACTTGGTTGATGAAATCAAAATGAAGAAATGTTGAATCAATTTTTCTATGTTAAAAAAAACCTAATCTAAAATATAACTTTAACCTCGACCTAAAACCTAAACCCTCAACCTAAATACTAAACCCTAAAACCCTAAACCATAAACCCTAAACACTAAACAAACCTAAGCCTAAAACCTAAACCCTAAACCCTAAACCATAAACCCTAAACCCTAAACCCCAAACCCCAAACCTTAAATCCTCAACTAACTTTATACCCTAAATCATAAAAAGCTTAAAATCTAAACCTAAGCTAAATAGAGCCTAAAAATAAAATAAATAAAAAAACCTAAAAAATAAAATAAAATAAAACATAAGCTAAAACCAAAACTAAACCAAAACAAAAAATAAAATAAAAAATAAAATAAACTAAAATAAAATAAATAAAACCTAAACTAAACTAAAATAAATAACCTAAATAAAATAAAACTAAACCTAAATTAAAAAATAAAAAAAAACCAATAAACTAAAAAAACTAAAAAAACCTAAACCTAAAAATAAACCAAAAAATAAAACATAAAAAATAAATTAAATAAAACCTAAACCTAAACTATTTAAAAAACTTTAAATAAAAGTAAAATTAACCAAATAAAATAGACCTAAACCTAAACTAAAATAAACTAAAACCTAGACCTAAACCTAAAAATAAAATAAAATAAAATAAAAATAAAAATAAAACAAAAATAAAAGAAATAAAAACCTAAACTAAACTAAAAAATAAAATAAACCTAAACATAAAAAACCTAAATAAAATAAAAACTAAACCTAAAATAAAAATAAAATAAAATAAAACCTAAACCGTAAACTAAAATAATCTTAAAACTAAAAAATAAATAAAATAAAATAAACCTAAACCTAAAAAATTAAATTAAACTAAAATAAATAAAACCTAAACCTAAACCTTAAATAAACTAAACCTAAACCTAAACCTAAACTAAATAAAATAAAATAAACTAAATAATAAATCTAAACTAAAAAATAAAAAAACCTAAAATAAACCTAAAATAAAACGTAAAACCTAAACCAAAACATAAAAAATAAAAACCTAAAGCTAGACGTAAAAATAAAAAATAAAACTTAAACATATAAAAAAATAAAAATAAAACTAAACTAAAAAATAAAAAAAATCCTAAACCTAAACCTAAAAAAATATACTAAATAAAACTTAAACAAAATTAAATAAACCAAACTAAATAAAAAAAATAAACCTAAAAAAAAAAATCAAATAAACTAAAATAAATAAACTAAATAAACTAAATAATTAAATAAACCTAAACATACATTTTCATTTAAAAAACCCTAATCTAAACCTAAACTAAGCTAAATCCTACATAACCCTCCTAAACCTAAACAGCAAAACCTAAACCTAAAACCTACCTAAACATATAACCCTAAACCTAAAAAATAAAATAAAAATAAAAACCCTAACCCTAAACCTAAACCCTAAACTAACCCTAAACCCTAAACCATAAACCTAAACTAACTAAAACCCTAAACCCTAATCTAAACCCCAATCCTAAACCTAAACCCAAAAAATAAAACCTAAACTAAACTAAAACCTATAAATAATAAACCCTAAACCTAAACTAAAACCCTAAACCCCAAACCTAACTAAAACCAAAACCTAAACCCCAAAAAAACTAAACCTAAACCTAAAACCTAAAAAATAAAACCTAAAAAAATAAAATAAAATAAAACCTAAACCTAAATAAAATAAATTAAAACCTAAAAACCTATCTAAATCTAAAAAAAAAATAAAATAAATAAAAATGAAACTAAACTAAAATAAAATAAAGAAAACATAAACTAAACTAAAAAATAAAATAAACCTAAAAATATAAACCTAAATAAAATAACACCTAAATGTAAAATAAAAAAATAAACTAAACCTAGATAAAATAAATAAAAAACCTAAACTAAAAAAAAAAATAAACCTAAAACATATAAAAAAATAAACCTAAACCTAAACTAAAAAAAATAACTATAATGAAAAATAAAATAAACCTAAACCTAAACTAAAATAAACTAAACTAAAATAAACAAAACAAAAATAAACAAAACCTAAACCTAAACCCAAAATAAACTAAACATAAACCCAATAAATATAATAAAATAAACTAAAATAAACTTAAACCTAAACAAATAAAAAAACATAAAAATAAACCTAAAATAAAAATAAAACCTAAACTAAGAAAATAAAATAAAACCTAAACCTAAACATAAAAATAAAAAAATAAAACCTAAACCTAAAAAATATATAAATAAAACTAAACTAAAAAAATAAACCTAAAAAACCTAAACTAAAATAAATTAAAACAAAACCTAAACTATAAATAAACCATAAATATAAACTAAACTAAATAAATAAAATATAAATAAAAATAAAATAAAAAAATAAAATAAAATAAAAAACTAAATAAACCTAAACCTACTAAACTAAAAAAAAACTAAACCAAACCCTAAAACCCAAAACCCTAAACTAAAAAATAAACCCAACCTAAACCCTAACTAAACCTAAACCCTAAAAACCTAAAAAAAACCTAAAATAAACCTAAACTAACCTAAAAATAAACCTAAACCTAAACCTAAACTAAATAAACTAAACTAAACCCTAAACTAAACCCTAAACTAACCTAAAACCTAAAACCTAAACTAAACCACTAAACCTAAACCAAAACCTAACCTAAACCTAAAAAATAACCTAAACCTAACCTAAAATAATAACCCTAAACCTAAACCTAAAACCTAAACCTAAATAAACACTAAATCTAAACACCTAAATAAACTAAAACCTAATCAAACCCTAAACCTAAAACTAAACTAAACCTAAATAAACCTAAATAAACCTAAACCTAAAACCTAAACATAATAAACTAAAAAACCTAAAATTAAAATAAATAAAAAACCAAAGCCTAAATAAAAAAAATAAAATAAGATATAATAAAACCTAAACTAAAAAACTTAAACCTAAAATAAAATAAAATTATAAAATAAAAGTAAACTAAAATATAATAAATAAAACCTAAACTAAACTAAAATAAAATAAACCTAAGAATAAAAACCTAAATAATGTAAACTAAACATAAATAAAAAAAATAAAAAATAAAATAAAATAAAAACTAAATAAAAAACCTAAACCAAAAAAAATAAACCTAAAATAAACCTAAACCCTAAACTAAAAAAAACTAAAATAAAATAAAAAATAAAATAAACCTAAACCTAAAAATAAATAAAACAAATAAAACCTAAACATAAACCTAAAATAAATTAAACTAGACTTTAACCTAATCTAAATAAAATAAATAAACTAAAATCAAACCAAAACCTAAACTAAAATATATAACCTAAAAAAATAAACCTAAACCTAAATTTAAAAAATAAAATAAAACCTAAACCTAAACCAAAATAAAAAAATAAAACCTAAACTAGAAAATAAAATATAAATAAAACACAACTAAAAAACCTAAACCTAAACCTAAAGTAAAAACTAAAATAAAACCTAAAATAAATATAACTAAACTTAAAAATAAAAATAAACCTAAACTAATAAAAAATAAAATAAAAATAAAATAAAAGATAAACTAAATAAACTTAAACCTAAATTTATAAACTTAAAATAAAAAAACCTAAACCTAAACCTAAACCCTAAACCCTATCTAAACCCTAAACCCAAAAAAACCTAAACCTAAACCACAAACAAAACCCTAAACTAACTAAACCTAAACCATAACCTAAAATAAACCAATAAACCTAAACCTAAACCTAAAGTAAAATAATTTAAAAATAAACCTAAACCTAAAATAATAAACTTAAACTAAGAATGGGAAGAACCTAAAAGAAAATCAAACTAAACCTAAAATAAGATACAATGTTATAAAATAGATAAAATATATGGAAGTAGAAAAAAAAAAATAAAAATAAAATAAAATATAATGGTGGATAAAGAGGCTAAAACAAAGAAATAAGAATAAATCCGACCTATAAACTTTCTTTAAAGAGATAAATTTTTGATTTTCACTATACTCATTTATCTATGTCATAAAAAAACTTAAAAAAATAAAAAAAAATATTGAATAATTTGTTCTCTAAAAAACCAAAAACCCTAAACACTAAACAAAACTAAACTTAAACCTAAACTAAACCCTAAACTAAACCTAAACTTAAACCCTAAAACCTAAACCTAAACCATAAACCCTAAATTATAAAACCCTAAACTAAACCCAAACCCTAAACCTAAACCCTAAACCTAAACCTAAACTAAACTTAAACCCTAAACCCTAAAACCTAAGTTAAAACCTAAACCTAAACTAAATAAAACCTAAATATAATAAATAAAAAAATCTTAAACCAAAAAATAAATAAAATAAACTAAAACCTAAACCTAAAACCTAAAGAAAATAAAATAAAAAATTAAAACAAAAGTAAAATAAAATAAATAAAACTAAACTAAACTAAAAAACCTAAATAAAATAAAATTAATCCTAAAATAAAATAAAAACTAAATATACCTAAAAAAAAATAAACCTAAAATAAAATAATAAACTAATCCTAAAAAAATAAATAAATCTAAACACTAAAATAAACTAAACTAAAACCTAAACCTAAAATAAGATAAAATAAAAAAAACCTAAACTTAAACTAAAAAAATAAAACTAAATAAAACTAAAATAAAACCTAAATAAACCTAAAAATAAAATAAAATAAAACCTAAACCTAAACATAAAAATAAACCTAAACCTAATAAATAAAATAAAATAAAACTAAACTAAAAATAAACCTAAACCTAAACCAAAACCTAAACCTAAAAACTAAAATAAAGACCTAAATTAAAATAAATAAACCTAAAATAAATAAAAAATAAAATAAAAATAAAAAAATAAAATAAATAAATAAACTAAATAAACATAAACCTACTAGTTCAAATTAAAAAATAAATAAAAAATACTAAAAAATTAAATAAAAACTAACCTAACCTAAACTAAATATTAAACTAAAACCCTAAACCTAAATAAAATAACCCTAAAAATAAAATAAACCCTAAACCTAAATCAAAAAAACTATAACCTAAAAAACCTAAAACCCTAAACCCCAAACCTAAACCCAAAACCCAAAACCATAAAACTAAAACCTAAACCAAAATAAAATGTAAAATAAAATAAATAAAACCCAAACCTAAATAAAATAAAAATATAAATAAAACCAACTAAATAAAACCTAAACCCAAAATAAAATAAATAATAATAAAACTAAACTAAAATAAAATAAATAAAAAACTAAATTAAAAATAAAATAAACCTAAAAAATATAAACCTAAATAAAATAAAACCTAAACATAAAATAAAAAAATAAAATAAACCTAAAATAAAATAAAATAAAAACTAAATAAAAACCAAACCTAAAAAAAACCTAAACCCTAACTAAAAAAAACCTAAACCTAAACTAAAATTAACAAACTAAAATAAATAAAACCTAAACCTAAACTTAAAATAAACTAAACCTAAACCCTAAACTAAATATAATATAAACTAAAAATAAAGCTAAACCTAAATAAACCTAAAATAAAAAAAATCTAAACCTAAAAAGATAAAAATAAAAAACCTAAACCTAAACCTAAATAAAACTAAACCCTAAACCTAATAATAAAAGTAAACCTAAATTTTAAAAAAAATAAAATAAAATAAAACTAAACTAAAAATAAGCATAAACCTAAATCTAAACCTAAAATATAAACTAAAATAAAAAACCCAAAAATAAAATAAACTAAGAAATAAAATAAAAAAATAAACCTAAATAAAATATAATATAAACTAAATAAACCAACCTAATTAAAAAAAAACCCTAAACCCTAAACCTAATTCCTAAACACTAAACCTAAACCCTCCTAAACTAACCTAAACCAAACCCTAAACCTAAATCCTAAAACATAAACCCTAAACTCCTAACTCAAAAACTAAAACTAAACTAAACTAAACCCTAAACCTAGCTAAAAAAAACCTAAACCTAAACTAAATAAAACCTAAAGATAAAATAAAAAAAAAACCCTAAATAAAAAAACATAAACTAAAACCTAAACCTAAACCTAAACCTAAATAAGAAAAAATTAAAACTAAAGTAAATAAAATAAAAAACCTAAACTAAACTAAAACCTAAATAAAATAAAATTAATCCTAAAATAAAATAAAATAAAAACTAAATAAGTACCTAAACCTAAAAATAAACCTAAAATAATAATAAAACCTAAACCTAAAACAAAAAATAAAATAAATCTAAACCTAAACTAAACTAAAAAAAAAAGAAAACCTAAACCTAAATCAAGATAAAATAAATAAACTAAAATAAACCTAAACTTAAACTTAAAAATAAAACCTAAAAATAAAACTAAAATAAAAACCTAAATCATAAACCTAAAAATATAAAAAAAAGCCTAAACCTAAACCTAAACCTAAACATAAAAAATAAACCCTAAACCTAATAAATAAAATAAAAATAAAACTAAACTAAAAAATAAAGCTAAACCTAAACCAAAACCTAAACCTAAAATAAACTAAAAAAATAAATAAATTAAAATAAATAAACCTAAAAAATAAAAAAATAAAATAAACCTAAATAAAATAAAAGTAAAATAAACTAAATAAACATAAACCTCTAATTTAATTAAAAAAATTAAAAAATAGTTAAAAAATTAAATAAAACCCTAAACTAACCTAACCCTAAACCCAAAACTAAGCAAAACCCTAAACCCTAAACCCTAAAATTTAAATTAAACCCTAAACCCTAAGACCTAAGAAACCCTAAACTAAACTAAACCCTAAACCTAAACCATAAAAAAACTTAAAACCTAAACCTAAAGTAAATAAATGTAAAATAAAATAAATAAAAACCTAAACCTAAATAAAATAAATAAAAAATAAATAAGATAAAACCTAAACTAAAACTAAAACCTAAACCCAAAAAAAGAAAATAAAATAAAAAAAAATAAAAAATTAAACAAAATAAAATAAACAAAAACTTAAACTAAATTAAAAAATAAAATAAACCTAAAATTATAAACCTAAATAAAATAAAACTAAACATAAAATAAAAAAATAAACCTAAAATAAAATAAAATAAAACTAAATAAAACCAAAACCTAAAAAATAAACCTAAAAATAAATAAAACCTAAACTAACTAAAAAAAAACCTAAACCTAAACTAAAATAAACTAAATAAATAAAATTTAAACCTAAACTTAAAATAAACTAAACCTAAACCCTAAACTAAATATAATAAAATAAACTAATAATAAAGCTAAACCTAAAAATAAACCTAAAATAAAAACCTAAAATCTAAACCCAAAAAAATAAAATAAAAACCTAAACCTAAACCTAAATAAAACCTAAACCCTAAACCTAATAATAAAAGTAAAACCTAAAATTAAAAAAAAAAAAAATAAAACTAAACTAAAAAATAAGCATAAACCTAAACCTAAACCTAAAAATAAACTAAAATAAAAAACCTAAACAAAAATAAATAAACTAAGCTAAATAAAAAAAATAAACTTAAATAAAAATATAATATAAACTAAATAAACCTAAACCTACTAGTTTAATTAAAAAAACCCTAAACCCTAAACCTAATCTAAACACTAACTAAACCTAAAACCTAAAACTAACTTAAACCAACTAAACCTAAACCTAAACCTAAACCCTAAACTCCTAACTAAAAAAAAAAAGTAAACTAAACCTCCCCCCCCTAAACCCCTAAACTAAAACTAAAAAAAAAACCTAAAATAAAAAACTAAAACTAAACTAAAACCCTAATAAAACTAAAACTAAACCTAAAAACCTCAACCCAAAAGAAAACTAAAAAATAAACCCAAATCCAATAATAAATGAACCCCACCCTCCTAACTAAATAATAACTAAACTAATTAAAACTATTAAAACTAGTAAAAAAATAAAATAATAAAAATAAAACACCAAAACCTAACTAATAAAACTAAAAAAACTAAAACAAAATAATAAAACTAAATAAAACTAAAACTAATAAAAACCTCCCCCCCAAAAAAAAAAACTAAACCTAAGCCCAATAATATAATTAATAATAACTAAAACTAAACTAAAATTAAAATCTAATAAATAATAAATAACTAAAACCTAAACCCTAAAACAAAAAAAAAAACCAAATTAAACCTAAAAAAACTAACTGCTAAACCAATAACTAAAAAAACCTAAACCCCTAAACCCTATAGTAAACTAAAAACTAAAACAAAAACTTAAACCCATCCCGCGACCCCTTCCCATTTCAAGCTCTGGCGATTCTTGATTCCTTCTTTTGTTCTCCTTCTCATTGTTTCTGTGCTAGTTTTCCAAAAATTTCTTCTAGTTTGATCTTCCTTAGGTGATCCTTGTTCGGTTCTGGTACCTAATAATTAGGGAAAACCAAATGCTCCAACTGTTGTGGCTCGGGCTTCCATTTTTTGGGTATAGCTAAACCTTTGCCTCTAAATTCTTCAAAGATGCTTTATTTGGTAAGGATTCTTCAACTTCTCGATCTTTCTTTAAACCTAGTTCATACAACCTTCAAAGGTGTTCCTATTATGTGCTCTAACTTGATACTAAAGAGCCTTATATACTTTGATTGGAAAATTTAATTTTTAGGCATCCCGTATGGAGAAATTTGATTTTCTATCATGATTTGAATATTTATGGTGTTTTTTTGATTGGTTTACTAGATGGTAGTCGATTAAATTGTCTAATGACCTTGATTATAGTATCTTTGCACCGATCTTATTATGCTAAAACTTTCAAATGCGTATTCTTAAATGGACTCCATTTTTTTGACTTTAAAATGGAATCTTCTATAGCACCAGTTTGGTTATTTTTACCTAATTTTTAGGTTCACTTTATTAATTATCAATTCTTGAATGCTATGAGTTCTATTTTGGTAGACCCTTGCAAATTGATCAAGCAACCACAACCAAATCGAGGCCATCGATTGCTTGGATCCTTGTTAAAATTGATGTAACAAAGAAATTTCCTAAGGAGGTGTGGATTGGATCATAAAAATATGGACATTTCTAGCAGGTTGAGTTTAGAAACTTCCCTGCTTTCTGCAATCATTGCAAAACTCATGGGCATGATGTATCAAAATGTTTTGTTCCTCATCAACATCTTCAAAAGAAAGTGGTTAAAGATCTTAAGGTTGGTGGAAAAAATTGGAGATTTAAAAATTGATTAAAGAAATTCTACTTTAAATGAAAAGGATAACGGTGTTGTGAATGAAATTGTTGATGTTTCTAATGATGTTCCTAATGTTTCTAATGTTGTTCCCAATGTAAGTGGTAGTGATAATTGTTAAAAATGCTTATGTAACTATTTTGAGAGTAATGTGTTTTGCTCTATTTTTTGATATTCTTGAAAATTTGCAAGTGGATGGTTTTCCTATTTTAGTTTCTAATTCTAAGGAGATTTGTGATAAAGTTGCTAAAAATATTATAGAAAATGTTTCTCTTATTTTGCCAAAAAATTTTTTAAAAGAAAATCTTGTTTTATCTTCTTTGAATTTGGGCAAGAATGATGGTATGGAGCTTGTTGATAATGTAGCCAAGTTTTTGTTTGGTTAATAAATCTATTTCTACCCTTTCTTTAATTGTTATTCCAGATGGTATTTTGCTTAGTGATAATTCTCATTTAATGGAGAATGAGGATTTATCTTATTGCCAAATGGGATCTTCTCCTAAATCTATTGTTAATAATGATGAAATTTTTTTTTTCTGATGATCAATCCATGAAAAATGAGACCAATTTTCAAACTATTTTAGAGAAAAGGAAAAATAGTTTAAAAATTATCCTCTAAAGTTTCTAGATCTAATCGATCTTCTTCATCTTCTTTGCCTAATAAAAATTAATGTTTAAATTTCTTATTTGGAATGTAAGGGGCATTGGTACTCTTGTTGTTAGAAATAGAATTAGGAATCTTTGTACAATTTATAATGTTGGTTACTTGGTTATTCTTGAACCTCTTTTTTTTCTTCTAAGATAATGCATGCAACCAGGATGATTGGTTTTAGCAATAATAAAATTTTGTTATTTTGGAATATCTCTTTTTCTACAAATGTTATTAATGATTTTCATCAAGTTATTAATGTGGATATTTCATTTGGTTATTATCATGCTTTTGTCTCTTTTGTTTATGCTGCTTGTAATAAGTTAGGGAGGAGAATTCCTTGGGATCAATTATCAAATTTTGCTTTTGTTGTTAGTGGGGATTTCAATATGGTCCTTTTTTTTGAATGAAAGGAAAGGGGGTTCTTTGCCAAATTTACATTAAATAGAAGATTATTCAAATATGATTTTGGATTGTAATCTTTATGATGTTGGTTTCATTGGTACTCAATTTACTTGGAATAATCATAGATTGTGGCAACAATTTGATTGCATTATTTAATAATTATTTGTTAAATTGTTAGCCTTTAACTTCATTGGAGCATCTTAGTAGAACTCATCATGCTCCTCTTTGGTTTCTATTAAGGATGTTGTTCATAACAATAATGTCATTAAAATTTTTGTTTTCAAAATATGTGGTTACAAGATAAAAGTTTTCTTGATGATTGTATCTTATTATAATTAGTGTGCTCCTCTTTCTCCGATGATTGCATTTGGTATGATGAGATTTTGGCTTAAGGTAATATCACTTGGTGGAATAGAAACCGCTTTAAACATCTTTTGATAATATCAAGAATATGGAACAAAAGGTGAAAGATTTGGAAGAACTTGTTATTATTGATTGTTCTTTTGTTCTAATCTTAAGCTAAAGATAATCTGATTTGAGAGACTTATTGGAGACAAAAGGCCTCTAAGCATCTTTCTGAGGGGAAAGAAACACTAAATATTTTCATGCTTTGGTAATGAAAAGGAGAGTTCTTGTTTACATTCATAAAATCAAGAACTTTGATGGTTCTTGGATTACTAAAAAAGAGGATAAATTTTCTTCTACTCTTAATTATTTTAAAGATTTTTTAAATAAAAATTGTCAACTTGAGAATTTATCCAATCCCTCTATCATCCCTTCTATTATGTCTACTGATGATAATGAGTGCTTGGTTGCTCCTCCTTATGATCAAGAAATTTATAATATTTTTAATGGTATGAATATTAATTTGTTGCAACCGGATGGTTACACTACTTTATTCTTTCAAAGCTTGGTTTATTATTAAAATTGATCTTGCGATCTTTAAGGATTTTTTTTCAAGAGAATTCTATTCCTAAATATTTTACTAGCACTTCTATTATTCTTAATCCTAAGAAAGATAATCCTAACTTTTGGAATGACTTTAGACCTATTAGTCTTTGTACTTTTTTCAATAAATTGATTTCTAAAATTTTGATCAATAGGCTTAGTAAGTTTCTTCCTAAGATTATCTCTCCTAATCAAATTAGCTTTGTGAAAGGTAGAACTATTTTGGATAACATCTTGCTTGCTCAAGAATTGATTCATGATTTGAATGTTAAAACTATAGGTGGAAACTTACTTTTTAAGCTGACATCACCGAAGCTTATAATAATATTTCTTGTGATTTTCTTAATATCATTCTCACATTATTTGTTTTTTCTAATCATTTTCTTTCTTTGGTTAACAATATAATTAGAAATGTTTGGTTATCATTAGTTATCAACGGTGAAAATTTTGGTTTGTTTAATTCCTCTGAAGGTATAAGACAAGATGACCCTCTTTCTCTATCACTTTTTATTATTGTGGTTGAATATTTGTCTCATTTAATCTTTTAGAAGAATTCTAGTATGTATTTCAAGAATCTTGGTGGTTTGGCTATCTCTCACTTAAGCTTTCTAATGATTTCATATTTTGTAATGCTTACATTATGTTAAAAAACTTAAGGATTTTTAAATAAATTTGAAAATGAAGGCGGCCTTTTGATTAGTACTCATAAAAGTCGATTAATCACTTCTACTTCTATATCTGTTTATAAAATTTATAAAATAAAGGACATCACTAGTTTTTCTCATCAAAATCTTTCTATTAAATATTTAGTCTCCCCTTTATATTGTGGCCATAAGAGATCTCATCTCTTTGATGAGGTAATTCATAATATTCAAAATAAAATTTCTACCATTGAATTTCATTTTTATCTTTCGGTGGTAGATTAAATGTTATTAAAAGTATTCTTTATTTTCTTCCTTTTTACTTGTTGCTTAATATTGTTGGTACGTCCCACATTCTTATCAAGATTGAAAGACTTTTCAATAAGTTTTTTTTGAGATCTAGGAATTCGGCCAAAAGGCTTCATTGGACTTGTTGGTCTAATATGTGTGGTACTATTTATCAAGGTGGTATTGGGTGTAGATCTTTAAGGGATTTCACCAATGTTTTTTCTTATAAACTTTGGTGGAATTTTTGGAAAAATGAAAGTTTTTGGGCTAAATTCATGAAATTTAAATATTGCAAAAAGCATCCTTAATTTGCAAATTATAAACATGGTGACTCTATTGTTTGGAAATTTGATATTAAATAAAGAGAATGTCTTTTTTTGGGGTATTAATAATGGAAAATTTGATTAACTACTTGTAAATGGCTTATATTAGTATTTGAGCCAATGTAATCTGAAAGTTTAATCCATGTACTTTCTAAAATAAATTTTATCGTAATAATTATTTTTAAAATATTCAAAATTTTAGGAGAGATAACTGGATGGGGAATTTTTCCAATGATTCTCTTAATACTCACTCTACTTCTTTGAAAGTTAGTCATTTTATTTATAATGGTGAATGGAATTTCTCTCTTTTAAATGATTTGATTCTTGATTTCATTAGTAATAACATCATTAATATTCTATTGAAGGTAATTTTTCAAATTCTCAAAATTATAAGTAATGGAGAATTTTCATTTAAAGATATTATTGACCTCATTTTTGGAAGAGGTCATTTTAGCAATGAGAAGATCTCAAGTTCAAATAGAGATTTTTTAATTCAATATCCAAGTCACTATGCTTAGTAACTTAGGAAATGCATTTTGAGCTAAATCCAATCTACTTGGTTTGATGCAAAACCAAGTCAAATATCCAACATAAATTAAATCAATGAAAATAAAATGGAAGTTCAAAGTCAAACCTAAACTCAACTCTAGTCAACCTCGAAATGACTTAAGTGGACCCACTTGATCAAAAAGTCAACCCACTAAAATTTGACCAAATTAAATCATCAAAAATATTTTAAATGATCAAATAAACATGTTCAATCAGAATGAAATAGAAATTTGAGTCCATTGTGGCCTAGATTAGGTAAGTTAAATTCCTTAAATCAAAATAACCTAAATAGGCTACATTGAACTCAAACCCAAGGAAAATTCAAATCACTTTCAACCAATGCATATGAGATGGAGGCTAATCCTCTTAAACCTTGCTACTGAGGGAATTAAGTGCAATTAAACTCCTAACTACCACTAAGGAACTAAATGACAAAACCCAAAATGAATTAAAAAATTCACCAAGGGAAGGTAAAATCCATTTTCCCTTCCTATCTCCCACCTTCAATAGTTGTAAGGAAGAGAGGGGAATCCTAGCAAGCTTCCAAGCTCTCTTCATGCCCTTAGCCAACCAAGGATTAGCCAAAATAATGCTTTAAAGCTCTCACCACATAGCAAGATACACACTTCCCCAAGGAGAATTGAAGTTCCCTTCACCTTCATAAATCCAAATCAAAGCCAAATGAAAGCTCTTCCCCCTCCCAAGTGTTCTTAGCCATTGCAAACCACTAAAGCCAAAATTTTCAAGTTGGTCTAGGGAACAATCTATAAGGAATTAACCCTTCCTAAAGCAAGTTCGATTCGAGGTTCTAAAGCTCGATCAATTCCAAAGCCAATCATCCAACAAATTGAGGTATGCCACTAATGAGCTTGAGTTTTTTCATAAATAATTTGGTTGTGATCATTTCAAAACAAAACATGATCTTCAATAAGATCAAACCGTATATGATCGTAGGATATCCTTCAATGATCGTGTAGTAATTAAAATCACTTGATTTCATGCTCTAGATTAGCAAAATGAATGGCTGACTCTCAAAAATGAAGGAGACTAGCCTCCATGTCGATCCATGTATTTGATTGACGGTCCGATCTAGGACCGATGACTTTTGCCCTTTAAGAACCGGATGGATCATCGAGATTCGATCGAATGATCCAGATCATCTACACAATAGCAACATGTGGGCTGCATGGACCTCTGCATTACACATGATGCCACGCAAGGCCACGCATGCGGATCCCGTGCATGCCCCTCTTCACTTAAAACCATGAAATACCATTATTTAATTTAAAATCATTAAAATTAACAAAAATTATAAAATTTATAGAATAAATATAAATCAAAAATACAAATGAAAGCTCTATGGATTCATCTTGATGAGAGGAATCATAGAATTAAAATCTAATTTTATTGGTATTTTTCCTTAATTTAAGTTAATTAAAAATATTAAACCTAATTACTCTCTAATAATCTAATTAATTTAAAACTTTGGGGAAATTGAAATTTTTTGGGATTTAATTCTTAAATTCAAAGGAAATTGAAAATTCATATGCTTAACCTTTAAATTAATCAAATTAATTAATCCTTAATGAAATAATTAGGAAATTTTAATCTAACAACCTTAAATCACATTAATGAACTTCAGTGAACATTAAAACATCACTTAAACTCAATTAAACCAAAAAATTATTAAATTAATCTAATTAGGTAATTAAATGAATTAAATAAATCAATTAAATTACTTGAATTTAATTAAATCATAATAAATCAACCAGTTAACCAATCATTATGAATAAACCCTCATTGGAAAGATATTTTAGTGGGGAATTTATAAAATAAAACCTAATTGAATCTCATTCAATGGTGTAATTTAAGTTTTAATGAAATAATTAAAACTAATTACTCAATTAAATCTAATCAAGATGAAACTTTGAACATTTGAAATTGGTATGTAACCCCACTTGCCAAAAAATTTTCAATCTCAATTGATCTCTCAATTAGAAGTTGTTAATTTTCTAAATCCTTAAGTCAATGTTAATCAAATATTAGGTTAAGGAAATTAATTAATCTAATAAATTAAGTGGTAATTCAAACCAATTTTAGTGAAACATCAAAAAACTATTAAGAACTTCTTTAAATATCCTAAGTCAATTGAAGTGATCAAACTCAATCTTAAGTTAATGAAGTAAAACCTTAGGTTAACAAAATTATTAATTAACTTAAACCTAAAACTTTGAATCAATGAAATTTAATGAAAACACTCATCTCTAATGAATTTAAGAATGAATCTAAAACTTAAAATCAAGGATCAATTAACTTGAGTACTTTAGGTTAAGCTAATCCATGAACAAACTTAAGGTACTAATTCATATTAATGAACTTAAATTTAACCTTACAAATCCATGATTTAATAAACTTAAATTAAGTTGAATGAAATCAAACTTTAATCTAAACTCTTTAAATTAACATGAACCAAATCAAATGAAACCCATATAGCTTGAAACTTGAACTTAAAGGAGACTAGCAAAGCCTTACCACACAAACTCCTCTTTTACACACACTAGATCATTTAGGTCATAGACTCTAGATCTAGGTTAGATCATTTTCTAATTTTCTTTAATCTTATGTACTGTACTTCACATGTCTATACGATGTATTGCTTTAGATTGGATGCCTAGGCTTGTTTGTTCGTTAAACTGGATGTTAGGGTGTTCTTTTTAGATTTAACACTATTTTTTGTGGGGTGTTGTGTTAAAGGGATCTCTAAATAAATATAAATAAAATTGTTTGCTTGTGAAAATCCCATAACATAGAGGAAGTGGGCACAAGCAACTAATGCTAAGCTTATATGTTTGTGAAATATAAATTGCTTTGTGTGCTATTTGTATTTCCTAACATCTATTTTGTAGAGTTTAGGATTTCTTTTGAAATTTAAATGTAAATTTGAGCTTAAATTAGGTTAGGATCTATGGGGTCTAGGATTAGCATGAGCTGACCCAACCAAGAGATGGTGCATTGGTCTTTGTGGAGCCCGATGGATGTCCCTGAAGAAGGAGACTTTCATGGAAAGAAGACCTATAGATCTAAACTTGTAGTTCTAGGTTGGGTTGTATAAGGGCAAAACTCGGCTGCCCATTTTTCTTTCTTTCAGAGTATATAATGGTACCCTACCACATCGCCCTTTTTGTTATATAATTTAATTTGGCTTGATTTATTTTGTGGGCACAATAGAAATAACATGCTTTTTTTTAAATCTCTTTCTGCTATGTTTGTGCTGTGATGTATGCCTAGATGTAGGCTCATAGGATAAACTAAATTTTCTACCCAACTAAATCAATCGAAACATAAAAATAAATACAACTCATAATCTTCAAATAAAAGCCTAGGCATTAAAGAAAGATAAAATATGTAGCAACCCCTTAGTTGGATGTTTTAACATCATGCATAAATCATATTGTTTCACTCTTGACTAAGGAAGGGCTTCCATCTTTGCAGAGAACTTGTTTGACCTTTGAGAGCCTGATGGAAGAACACCTTCTTCTATTCCAATTTATCCCATAACCTTTTTCTAATTGCATGCATTAGGCATAAATTGCATTCCTATGACCTAAATGAATCTTGAGTCAAAATTCATAAAACCTAGAAAATATGCATTAGTTAGATGCATCCTCATGCCCTACATGATCTTAGGGATTAGGGAGTGAGTCTAGTTTCATAGATTTCTTTCTTAAAAATGCAACAAACCAATCATCTTGCTTTCTTGTGACCTGACTTCATAAATTTAAAATACACTAAGGTGGTGTTAGCATGTTCTCTGCGTAAGTCTAAGAGTTAGAATAGGCTAGTTCCCTCGTGAGGAGAATGGCCAATGATTTCTAAGGATAGAACTAGGTCGAGCATCCGACATGTAAGCAAAACTATAGACTAGGTTCTCAAGCATCCTTTAGAATAAGTCTTCAACCCTAGCATTTATCTTGCAACTAGAATCTAAGCCCTAGATTTCTAAGAAAATGATAACTAAAAATCTAAAATTAAATCCCAAATTTGAAGCCCAATCATAGGATAGTTGAAATGTCTACTAGGTATCCCAATATCAATAGGCTTTTCCTACTCTTTCTCATTTGACTCTTGAAAATGACTCTCTCCAATTTGTACCTCACCCAATTGAATTTCCAAAAATCAATCCTTTGAAAGCTACCTTAGTAGTCTTTAGAAATAACCATGTATTTCTTTAATCGATAGTATTCTTAAGAAGAGACCCTTCCTAAGATGTAATTAACTATAGGCTTACCTTTATAGGAACCATGATCCCAAGATAAAATAAACCTTCTTCTACCTTTCCATGTAGTTCGGGAAAATACTCACGAAAGTCCCCATTAGCCTTAGAGTCTTTTATTGAAATGATCAAATCCATTAGAGAGCATGTTTATCTTTCGAGATAATATGTATTCTTTAATGTCATATTTGGTCATCTAAATAAAATATTCCTAAACTCTATGTGGTGTCATTTCTTTTCTATTCGAAAAACACCAACATATTTTTTTGGAACTGGGGATTGGTTCCTCTCTCCATCTTTAGAAAGGGTTATTTTATATATCGAGTGTACTAAGTGCCACTCACCGTCAAGACCCTTTCTTTCCATTGGATACCTCTCCATTTCGTTCTTGGTTGAGCCTATCCAACATCTTGGATAGAGGTTCTAGAACTCTTCATTTATCATAGTTAAATGATTGGGTCCTTTAACCAAATGCCGAAATAAAATGAGAGAAATAAATGAAAACCAAGTCATTTTTGTTAAGACCTAAATCTGGTCAAGACGGATTTGAAACCATTCCAATATGGAAAAGAAATGTTAAATTTTAAAAAGTATGAAAAGTAATTCAAAATTTGAAAAGCAAATCTCCAAAAATAAAGTCTCAAAGTTAAACTTATCCTTGATCTTACTTTGCTTTGTACTAGAGCTAAAGATAATGTAGGTCCTTGAATGGATACCCTTTGTTTTACTACATTCAAAGATGGCAAACACCTAAGGATGTAGATTGAAATGAAGGAATTCCTTCAAATCTGAGAAAATCCAAATCAAAAGGCATAGATTATATTGCCCTTTACCACCATGATTGTTTGAATTACATTTTAAAAAAAGGATAAAACAAAATCATCCCAAAAGAGATTGCCTTATTGACCTTAGGTAGAGGTTGATTAAGAAACTAAATGTGAATCTTCTATTCCTATAGAAGACAATTTTACATAAATGCAAATTGGCTTTAATCTCAATTCATTTCCACAAGTCAACTAGAATATTGGAAAATTGTTGTTCATTGGCCAAATCTAAGGAGTGACTTGAGGTAACCCTCTTTTAGATCTTTTCAACACCTTAAATTCTTAAGAGCTTAAGAGAGAGTCAAAAGAGGAAGATGAAATGACATAAATAAGAAACAAAAGTGAAAGGATTCACTCTTGCTCCTAATCAATCGAAGAAAAGAGAGGATAGCGAAAGAGAATTCTAATTCTCCTGATAAAGTTGAAATGAATGAAATATAAACTAATAAAGTTAAATCAACTTCCTTAATGAGAGTTTCATCTCATTAAATGAAATGATATTTCGTGAATGGCTTTAATTAATTATAAAAGCTAAATCATGAAAAATAAATGAAGAGTTTAATCCTTCTAAATAAATCATGATCTTAGATTGGGTCCTAAGGGTGATATTTCTATCTCTCAGTAAAAATATGAAACTTTTATCTCTAGTTAGTTGATAGATAAATCACTTAATGCATCCCAAATGAATGAAGAAAGCCTTAGTTTTCTATTCAAAGACGCCATTATATGCTTTCAATAAAAGTGAACCTAAAGAATCCTTTGCAATGTCTTAAGACCTATTTGACATTATCTTAATGTCAAGTATGGTGGCCAAAGATTCCATTGCAAGCCGAGATTACCTTTAATCTTATATGTGCTATAAAAGAATGCAAATCAAACTTGACTTTCTAATAGCACAGTATATACCCTAGTGGGTCCTCTTTTAAATGATGATACTTTAAATGAATAGATCATGAGGTCTATTGAGGATAGAGTTAGACCTACCTTCCCTACATATCAAAAGGGAAATTCTTAAAATCAAATTCAAAATGGTAGAATTATACCACCTCAAATGACATTGAAAATAAATGGCAAATTAGTCATCATAAAAAATGTGATGTCTGGCCCATCTTAGAGAAGTTGCTTGCAAAATCAAGCATCATAATGCTCTGTTAAAAATAATATGAAATATGAAATAAAATAAAAAAATGAAAAAAGAAATGAAAGTAAAGCAAGGCAATACATAATCATGAAATTTGCCTTACTTAACTATAAGCAACTTCCTGATGTGGCATTCCACTATGAAAAGCTTCTAGGGTTATCTTCTATGATGAAGATAGACTACTAAGAACATATTGACATTTTAGTCGATGTAGAAAATTCAAAAGAAGAAAATTTCTAAACCACTTGATTGCACAATCAACATTAATTATAAACATGAAAGTAAATTTATATAGGCTCAATTCTAATCAAGCTTTGATAAGATTGTGCCATATAAATTCAATAAAATATAGAAAGTAATTTTTAGCTTCATGAAAATTCAATCTTGAAAACTCAACCTAGAAAAAGAACTTAGTCTCAATCTCATTGTTGATTGAAGATAAAAATTCAAACATGAAAAGGAGCAACTTAGGAATTCATGAAACATATTTAAATGCTCTTGGATGGTCCTATCTAGCCCAAATAAGAAAAAGAAGGGAATCAAATGGAAAGAAAAAGAAGAAACATATTGATTGTTGAAGGATGTTCATATTCATCCTAAAGTGTTGAGTCTTTAGGAATATCATTCTACTACTCCTAAATGACCTCACTACATATTTGATTCCATTAGAAAATTTTGATTTCAGAAGTGTAAAGTTTTCAAGGAAGTCATTAATGCCAATCTTAAATGACTCACTCAAAATAATTTTGAATTCATAAGTGTAACATCTTTAGAAAGTCATTTTTACCAACTTTTAAATGGCTTTACTAGATTTTTGTTCCATGAAAAGATGAAATAGAAATAGAAATGTTGGATCATATTATATGATTAATCAAGCAAAGACTTGAATCATATTAAAAAGTCAATCGATATAATGTTGTATTTGGACAAAAAGTCAAATACATCAAATTTCCTAGCAAATCATTTAGTGGAGTCACAAAGAGAAATGTTATGGAAATGAGTTAAATACATCTATCTTCTTAGTGAATCTTATAACTAAGAAAATTACCAAATGTAACCTTTCATAAAGAAATGAAATTAGAATATTACCAAAAGAAAGAAAGAAAGAAAAGTAAAGGGATGGAAGGACTATATCTAAGAGCAAAAGAATGAAGTCTAAAATTTCTAAGCACGTGGACATTTTTGACTTTAAAATTCTCCACATCAAAATAAAATGGTAGGGTTAGAAGTTAAAAATTGTCCCTAGCTAAACAAAAATAATCGATATCTCATGCTTTGTCATTTTAGCCTTTGGGGTGAGCTCACTTGGCAAGTTAAAAAAAAAGATAGTGGATCTTCTTTTAGAAGTCCATATTTTTAAATGTCCATTGAGTATACTGATTCCATTACAAATGAAGTAAAATACCCAATGTAAATGGACATTTTAACTTCAAACTTCTCCACATCAAAATAAAGTGGTAGGGTTAGAAGTAAAAAATTGTCCCTAGCTGAACAAAAATAAGCAAATATCTCATACTTTATCATTTTAGCATTTGCCATGATTGGCTGAGCTCGCTTGGCGGGTTAAAAGAAAAGATAGTGGATCTTTTTTTCCAGGGGTCCATATCCTTTGTATGGCAAAGATCTCATTGAATATACTCTGATTCCATTGCAAGTGGCCTATAACCATAAACGAGAAAAGTTCTGGATTAATAGAGCCATTGTAGGATAAAAAGCTTAAATAGTTTGGATCCTAACTTTCTTTTCAAAAGGCACTCTAGTACAATGCATGAATTTTGTTTTAAAATGGGGAGATTTATATAGTCTTCAAGTTCGGATGCACCCTTAGAATTTGAAGAAAATCCCATTCCACAATTGACAAGTTGATATCAATGATTTAACTCTTTAATGAGTTAGTTATTGATGACTTGATCAACCTATCTTTGGGTTTAAAGACTACTTTATGAAATAAATTGAAATGATTCCATGTAGTGGTCTATAAACTTAAGCTTGATGCCATTTCCATAAACTAAGTCCCTTAATGATTGTGGTCAAATTAAGAAAAGCAAAATTTTGCTAAATTAAAAGCTAGAAAATGATGGATGTACATGAAGAAAACATTCTTCTTGGTTAGCTAACATCATTATTGACCCACATCACTAGGTAGAATCTTTACCTTGAAAATGGGTTCATATTACCCATATTTCATTTTAAAATCAAAAGGCTTTCATGCATAAGATTATCCTTCTTAAGGATAACTTATATGAAAATTGTCAAATTAAAATAATTCTAGAAAGAAGAATTGAAAGCATATGATATGACATTCAAAATCCTTATAAGAATGCTCTATTATAGAGTCATATCATTCAATATCAAAATATTTGGGGCAATTTAGCAAAAAGGATCATGATCAAATTTCTTATAATCCAACTTTCACTTAGGTTGAGGGTTATATTGAAAATCTTGCCAAAGAAGAAAAAAAAAATAAAAGAAACATCAATATGATTTGAAAAACAATCTTGTTACTACATATAGAGTCTTGAAATTTACTTTTGAAGTAATTTCAAAGACCTTGTAGTAAAATATAAAAAAAGATCAAAATGCAAAAAAAAAAAAAGAAATGAATCAAAGAGTTATGAAATTTCATTTCATATATCCTTTAAAGAATAATAAATTAATGAAGAAATTCAATTTCAAACTTATTAGGAGAATCTTAATTTTTCTAATAAGTTAATCCTTTAATTCTTATTGATTAGGGATAAAATTTTGTCTCCATGAGAATCAAAAGATTATCTTGATTCTCATTCACTTTGAAAAGCTTTAAAGGAATCTTTTGATCTCTATTGATCCCAAGAGAATGCCCTATATGTTGTTGATTCATGTCAACAAAGCAAAAAAAATGACATACATGTCCAAACAAAAGAAAAGAAATTACATTTTGAGAAGCACGGTTAACTTTGGTTCTTACTACCTAAAGAACTACAATCACATGCAAGCTCAAAGATAGAATTGTGTTAGTACCTATGATGTCTTGCTTGACATGGACATCTAGCATGGTTCATTGTAACTTTGAGATGAAAGAAGAAAGAAAGAAAAATGATGAACTTCTATGCTTATGGCATAGTAAAGCTTTGGGTCCAAAATATACCCAAATCCTCCTTCAAAAGAAGAAATTCCAACTCTTTGAAACCTTCTTCACTAAACTTCTTCATGTGTAAGGAGTATTAGTGAAATCAAGAAATGGAAGCAAACCTTCCATCACCCTTTCATTTAGACATCAAGTAAAGATTAAGTTCATGAAACTCTTGCTATTAGTCAAAACTTTGGGGATTAGAGTAAGTCACTTTGAAGCCTTTCCATCATTCATATCACCTATAAGGTAGTCCCTTGGGACCTTTCATATACATGACTTGAGATCAAGCCCTTTGTGGAACCTTTCATGTCCTGGGTTTGGAGTAAGCCTTGTGCACCATTCCCATGAAAAACTATCTTTGTAGGTTTGGAGCAAGCCCTTCGGGCACCATTTTTTTTACTTTCCATGGTTTGGAAGCCCTTTGGCACCATTCCTATTGTGTACATGATTGGATGTCATTGTGACTCTTTCATGTTACATAGGCTATTTAGATTGGATTAATTCTTTGACCCCTTTCTAATAAAAAAGATGTCCCCCTTAGTTGGCATTCTTTCTAAATATCTAGAGTAAGTCCCTACCATCTTTGTGTACATGATTGGATCAAGTCAGGACCCCTTTCATGTTACACTAGCTATTTAGATTAGATCATATCTTTGGACCCTTCTAATAAAAGATATAAGTCCCTAGTTGAAATTCTTTCTAAACACTCGTGAGTTCTAGTCGATATCCTACTATTGTGTACATTATTGATCAAGTCATTGACTTTCATGTTCCGTGCTATTTAGATCAAGTCTTTATGACCCCTTTCTAATAAATAAGATGTAAGTCCCTTAGACATTCTTTCTAAACATCTAGTAAGCCCCTCACAAGATCCTACTATTGTGTACATAATTGATGTCATTGTGACCCTTTCATATTACATAGGCTATTTAGATTGGTCAAGTCTTATGATACCTTTTAATAGCCAAAAAGATGTAAGTCCCTGGAGCATTCTTCTTTCTAAACATCTAGTAAGTCCAGCTTGGCATCCTATTTTGAGGATTGGATCATGTATTTAATACCTCTCTCTTTCACTAATTAGAATTGGAACCCAAGTTTATGGTTATGTTGATCAATCTGTCAACACTAATATGTGTATATTGATGATCCACTACACATATTGGGGGTCCAATTGTTGACCTCATTTTTGAAGAGGTCATTTTAGTAATGAGAAGATCTTAAGTTCAAATAGAAATTTTCTAATTCAATATCCAAGTCATTATGCTTAGTAACTTAGAAATGTATTTTGAGCTAAATCCAATCTACTTAGTTTGATGCAAAACCAAGTCAAATATCCAACATAAATTAAATCAAGTAAATCAATGAAAAAAATGAAAGTTCAAAGTCAAACCTAAAGTCAACTCTAGTCAACCTAGGATTGACTTAAATGGGCCCACTTGGTCAAAAAAGTCAACCCACTAAAATTTGACAAAATTAAATCATAAAAAATATTTCAAATGATCAAATAAACATGTTTGATCATAATAACAAAGAAAATTGAGTCCATTGAGGCCTATAAGTTAAATTCCTTAAATCAAAATAACCTAAATAGGCTACATTAAACTCAAACCCAAGGAAAATTCAAATCACTTTCAACCAATGCATATGGGATGGAGACTAATACTCTTATGCCTTGCTAATGAGAGAATTAAGTGCTAATTAATCTTCTTAACTAAGCCACTTAAGAAACTAAATGACAAAACCCAAAATGAATTAAAAAAATTCACCAAGAGAAGGTAAAATCCATTTTCCCTTCTCTATCTTCCCACCTCTTCAGCCTAGACACTTGTAAGGCAGAGTGGGGGATCCTAGCAAGCTTCCAAGCTCTCTTCATGCTTCCTAGCTGACCAAGGATTAGCCAAAAAAGTGCTTTAAAGCTCTCGGCCTAATAGCAAAAACACAGATACACACTTCCCTAAGAAGAATTGAAGTTCCTTCACCTTCATACATCCAAACTGAAGCCAAATAAAAGCTCTTCCCCCTCCCAAGTGTCCTTAACCATTGCAAACCACCAAATATAAAATGTTGAAGCCAAGGGTTGGTCTAGGGAAAAATCAGTGTGGAATTAACCCAATTCCTTTAGTAAGCAAGTTCGATTTGAGGTTCCGAAGCTCTAGGATCAATTCCAAAGCCAATCATCCAATGAATTGAGGTATTCCATTAACAAGCTTGAGTTTTTCCTTAAAGAATTCAGTTGTGGTCATTTTCAAACAAAGTGTGATCTTCATTAGACTGGATGCCTAGGCTTGTTTGTTCGTTTGACTGGATGTTATAGCATTCTTTCTAGATGTAACACTACTTTTTGCAAGGGGTTGTGTTAAAGGGATCGCTGTAATAAATAAATCATAAAATTGTTGTTTGCTTGTAGGTGTTAAAAATTCTTTAACATAGTCCATAAGACAGGTGGGCCTAGCAAGCAACTAATGCTAAGCCCATATGTTTGTGAAATATAAATTGTTTTGTGTGTGTGTATTTCCTAATGTCTATTTTCGGGTGTAGGATTTCTTTTAAATTTTAAATGTAAATTTGAACATAGAATTAGGTTAGGATCTATGGGGTCTAGGATTAGTAGGAGCTGACCCAACCAGGAGATGGTGTAGTGGTCCCCTATGGGGCCCGATGGATGTCCCTAAAGAAGGAGACTTTCCTGGAAAGAAGACCCATAGATCTAAACTTGTAGTTCCAGGCTAGGTTGTATAAGAGCAGAACTCGGATGCCCATGTTTCTTTCTTCTGGGGTGTACAGTAGTACCTATCCGCATTGAACTTTTTCTTATATAATTTAATTTGGCTTGATTTATTTTGGGTGTGCAATAA